>JAJJKD010000165.1:0-90700 GCA_022376535.1 Xylariaceae sp. FL0662B | reverse complement strand
AAAACCTAAATAGCTAGTTAATTAACCATAAATACTAAACATTTATTTAACTAATATTAAATAAATATAAAAAAAAACCGAAAAAATATAACCATATTAAATAATTATTTAGCATTTATTTTTTAGCTTTTTTAAAAGGCTTATAGGTATAGCTAAAACAATAGACAGGTTTTATAACATATAAATATTAAACAATTACTAAATAAGTATAGAATTAATATTTATCCTTAATTAAGTAATAAAAAATAGGCTTTAATAAATATTAGTTTAATAATTATAAGGTATATATAATATACTTATTAAAGGAAATTAAGGTAGGGGCATTATTATTAAAGCCGAAAAGGAATAGGATTTACTAGTATTATAAATAGTTAACAATTACTAAACTAATATAAAATAATAACCTATTTTCCGCTTATTACTAATAAAAACGGTAAAAAAAAAAAAAATACTCTAATTTTATATATAATAATTAATAAATACTTAATATAAATAAAATTTATATATAATATATAAAAAAAGTAAATATAAAAAAATAGTTATAAATATTATTATTAAATTTATATAGGAATTAAATAGGCTTAGCATTTATAAAAAAAGTATTAGACATAAAGCGAAATGCTAAAAATATTAAATGCGTTTTAAACCGGCTTTTATGCCGGTTTTATACGTTAATAATTATTATATTACTATTAAACTTTTATAATTTATTAATAATTCATATTTATTACTTATTTTCTAGCTTTATTTTAATTAACTAAGGCTTATAATTTAGCTATTATTAAATTATAAGCCTACCTATATTTAATAAATGCTAAATTATAAAAGGGTTATTTAATTATTTTAAATTAATTAAAATAGGTAAAAATAATTCTAAAAAAGAGCATAAGCTTTTTAACATTTATTTAATAATTATAATATTTATTTATTATAAAATAAGGCCTAAATAAGCGGCTTAAAAAGATTTAGGAATTTTATATATATTATGCCTTTTATTTAATAAAAATAAAAATGGTATATAAATAAAAAAAATTAAATTAAAATGGAATTTAAAAAAAATATAATTAGCTATTAAAGTGGTTTTACATAATACGTGCGGTCACGTGACTGTTGATTAGGTGATTTAGGTGACGTGGCAGCAGCACACACATGTGTATTTAGTCAGATCTCTCGCTTTTGCCATACAGTTTTCTAAGTAAGCAGCGACATTCAACACTCGCCTTGCATTTTTCAATTCATTCACTCTTTTACCCCCTATTACCAGTTAATTCCACTTGATTCCAGTTGATTCCTGTTAATCCATTAGCACTTAATACAGCCAGTTATACCTATTACAGCCAGTTGCACCTATTACAGCCAGTTGCAGCCGTACCTCTATTACAGCAGTTATTTCACCTCTATTACTACCACCAGGTAGTTAGCTCTCCCACACCACACCTTGTTTTGTTTTACTATTATAAAACTATTGCTTTACTATTATAAAGTTAAAAATATTTATTAAGCCATTTAAGCTTAATATTAATTAATTTATTATTTAAATTAATTATAATAACTACTAAATAATAAATAAATCTGGGGCATTTATACTTTAGGTTAAAAACCCTAAACTTAAGGGCTATAAATATTATAAAATTAAATAAATAAAAGTAATACTTATATTTAATAATTATAAGGCAATTATTTAATACTTATTTATTAATAAAAATATTTACTAAAAACTTAAGTAAAATTATTATTTTTATAACTATATATATTAACTTAACTATTATTTAATATATATTAGGCATTTATATAATATACTTATATGCCTTTATATATTAAAAAAGCTAAAATAAAGCCGAAATATAACTACTAAATATTAATTAAATAAATACTAAAATAGTAATATTAATAGTATTATTAATAAATTATTATTTAAAGAAGGTTTAAAAAAACGGCTACCTTATTAAAAATAATTTAATAATAAATAGGATAAGTAGTGCCTTAAATTGCTATATATAAATAAAGATAGAAGTTATAATATTAAGGATATATAGTATTATTATTAAATAGTTATAATATTAAGGATATATGGTATTACTATTAAGTAGTTATAATGTTAAGGGTATATAGTATTATTATTAAGTAATGCCTTAAATTGCTATATATAAGTAAAAATAAAAGTTATAATATTGAAAATATATAATATTACGTTTAATAAATAATATTAAATATTTATTTAGGCTTATAGAAATAATAAGCTAAATGCTAATCTTTTAAAAAAAACCTAAAGCTTAATAGTAATATTATTAAAAATTAATAATTATTTAATAACTATTTAACTACTATTTAGCATTAATAATTTATTAATATTAAAGTACGCGATATATATATATCGTCTTATTTATTTAAAAAATTAACAATAGCTTAATAAAAACTTTATATATATTAAATTTATAATACTAATAAATGCTATAAGCTAGCTATATATTTAGCTGCTATCTATATCTATATTATAGCTATATAAATAATTAATAATTATTTAATAAAGGTTTAATTAATAATTTATATTTAGTTATAAATACTTAATAATTTAACCCTAGTTTAAAATATTTCGGCTAAATACTTATTTAATAATTACTTAATTTATACTTATTTAAATAATAAATACCATTTTTAAAGGCTTAAACGGCCGGGTTTATAATTATTTAATAATTGCTTAATTATTATTTTAATTAAAAAACTTATATATTTTATTAAAATAGGTAATAATAAAGTTATATTAGCCTATATAATATTAATAATGCTTTAATAAAGGCTTAATAAATGCTTAACTTATATTAAAAAAGCCAGCTGGGGTTATTATTTAAAATAATGCCTATATTAAATAAGCATTTATTACGTTTTTATTTAGCTATTATTAAATATTTATTATAATAATAATCCTAAAGCTAAAAGGGGTTTATTACATTAATAACAGCAGCATTATTAAAATTAATACGCATAAATTATACCATTACTAAATAAATATAAAATTACTAATTAATAATAGTTAAATAACTATAGTACTTAATTTTTATTTATTTATTATTAATAATAGTTTAATTATAGGTTAATATTATTTAAATAATTATAAAATATATATTTAATTTATTATTTTTTATTAAAAAATAAGCTTAAACTAATGGTTAATAATTATTAAACTACTATTAAATTAACATTAAACCTATTTAAAAAAAAGGTAAAAAAAGGTAATAATAGATTTAAACTAAAGTTTAATAATAACCTAATAATTATAATATTTATATTTAACTTATTAAATTTTTAATTAATAATAAGCTTAAATTAAAGGTTAGCATTTTTTTAACAATTATAGCATTTATATTTAACTTATTTATTAATAGTAATAGTAGTAATACGCCTAAATTATAATTAATAACTATTTAATAATAATAAAATTAAATAAATAACGTATTAAAAGTTTAAATAATTATTTAATAATAGATTAATATTTCTTAAATAATTATAAAGCCGTAGTTAAAATAACCTACCTAAAATTATAAAGACCTAAAAAAAAAAGGAAATTTTCCTAAAACTAAAAGTAGGCTTTTATTAACCATTTATTAAATTTATATATGTATATAACTATATATATACTATTTTAGGCATACCTACTTTTAATTTATTTATATCCTATTATTAAAATTACCCTATATAAATTAGGGCTTAATAATTGCTAAATATTTTTTAAACATTAAATAACTATTATATAATAATAGGTTATTATATTATATATATATTATTATTATATTATATATTATTTCTTAAATTATTACAAATTATATATATATATATTTTATAATTAATAATATAATATAATGGTTTTATAATTAAATAGTTTATATTAATCGATTAATTATTTAAGAAATAAAAGTTCGATTAAAACTTTTAGTTTTAAACTTCCCTTTAGCATTAGCCGAGCTAATACTAAGTCAACCCTAATACTCCCCCGGAGGTTTTTTAAACTCCCTCCGAGCTGGAACCCGGACTCAACAGGCCCAGGCTCACCACGAGATGCGGGAGCTTGCCCTAATACTGATCCAGCAGCGCAGGGATTCGGCCCGCCTGGTGACGTCCAAGGCGCAGCTCATGTCAGGTGACCTAGCCCCACATACCTAGGTCACCTAGAGGGGCACCTTGCCCCCGGCATCTCTTCCATCTCTCTTTTCCTCATACATATACACACTAGTCACGCACTTAGCAGATAGCTTCGCCTAGAGGAATATAGGCCCTTGAGCCATTCTTTCTATATGCAGCCGTTGGCACCGCGTATCTAGTTCACAGTGTCCCGTTATAGCTCAACAGCGTACAGATGCAAGTCAACGAGGCGTTCGCTGTACGGCGTATCGAGGGCGCTCTGCGCGCGAGCGCCGGCATCATGCGCGATGTCAACTCGCTTAACCGCCTGCCTGAACTAGCGAGCACGATGCAGGAGCTTTCGCTCGAGTTGATGAAAGCAGGTATCACCGAGGAGATGGTTGATGAGAGGCTGCCCGAGGATGACGTCGCAGAGCTTCAGGAGGCGGCCGAAGACGAGGTCGACAAGGTACTAGAGGAGATCCTCACGGATCGGCTGACTACCACTGGCAAGCTATCATCTGCGCCGATTGACCCAAAGCCTGTACCTCAGGAGGAGGAGGAGGAGGAAGACAACGAGGCAATGATGGACCAAATGCGAGACAGACTGCAAGCCTTGAGAAGCTAAGCACTCTAGTGAATCTTCCTTTTCTATTATTTGCTCGTTTATTTCTATTTCTACCCACTCATAAAGATTTGTTGAGAAATGGACATGGATTTCCAGGCGCCACTTCCGCTATAGCATCCCTAGAAGAGGTGTCGAAACGCCAGCCTATCGTCGAAGTGTTCGTAGAAGATAAAAGTGTCGGGGAATATCTCTTATGAGGATGACCCACTCACTACTTTTCGGCGGCTAGCAAGCCGTTGAGTCTATATTATTTTATATTTTATTATATACTTTTACTTTAATTTTTACGAAGACTTTTGAAAATAGTAATTTTTTTTTAATTATTTAATTGTTGAAAAAGCCATTAACTTTTATGCTAGCTTTAAATATCTTATATATTAATACTGACTTTTCTTTATCTAATTTCTTTTCCCTCTTCCTCTCGTCTAAGTCACTGGGCCATGGTGATGGACCAGCTTTCCGCTTATAACTAAGTAGACAGGCATTTCCCCCCTATAACCCAGAGACAGGTGTACCGCTCAAATCTTCGTTATCATTGACAATCATTACATCCTAGACAGTGTTAGTTAATAGACTTGTTAAGATTTGGGGTTTGCTCTCACCGATCAAGTGGCGTTAGTCCAAGAAGGGTCATTCCATTGTGAAGGACCTGGCGAACAGCCTCGTACAATGCTGCTCGGGCAATCGAGACAGCACGACCTTCTGGAGGATTCACGACCCTTAAATGGTCGTAGCTCGAACTCAGTTCATGGGTCAGTTTGAACAGGTACACCAGGATCGTGGTTGGCTCCAATGTCTTTTGTGCCTGATTCACCATGTCAGGAAATCGGGCCAGGGATCGGAGAAGACTGATGGCATGAGGCGATTGGGCGAGAAGGGAAAAATCTGCGGCAAGCATCTCGTCGTGCGTGATGTCCACCTTTCGGAAGATGGAGCTCAATCTTGCATGAGCATACTGAAGATACGGTCCCGTATCTCCCTCAAACGAAGTCATTCGTTCGAGGCTGAATTCGTAGTTGTTAATCCTCTTCCCGGACATATCCTGAACCATGATGGCAGACAGGCCGAGAAGTTCGGCTGTTCGAGTGGGATCTTCCACCTGACTGTATTTCGTCTCGTTTCGACGCATGACATCGTGCATGAAGTCACCAACATCCGCAAGGATGTCGTCCAGAAACTTGACGTTTCCTTTTCGAGTAGACATACCCATAACCTATGTAACTTTCTTGTGAGTTAGGTCAAAAACATAGGAGG
This sequence comes from Xylariaceae sp. FL0662B, assembly GCA_022376535.1. Lineage (NCBI taxonomy): Eukaryota > Fungi > Ascomycota > Sordariomycetes > Xylariales > Xylariaceae > Xylariaceae sp. FL0662B. Next base: position 84,702 of record JAJJKD010000165.1, on the reverse strand, counting down.
GGCTTCAACACACCTTTCCAAAGGTAATATGCTTCATCTTTTTTGACAGTTCCCCGTACTTCTCACCCATCAGATCCAGAATTTTGAAAAGGTGGTTCAGATGAGTCTCTTGCTCACTCATGACAACATAAAGCATTTCATCAAAATGATATGTATCTTCTCTTTGAATGGCAGCACCGATATCCCGAAGAAGGTAATTCGATGTCCCGTTTCGGTTCCGGATAATAGCCACGCCGAGCTTCTTTGCACCGTACTTTTTAAAGTCGATAATCGATGCGCCCTCGTGGGTCTCGAGAACACCACGATCCCTTAGGATCTCTTCAGCTTTCTCCATAGTCTCCTGTCTTACCTGGGACTCTCCAGAGTAGTCCGTGAAATGGATGCTCAGACGCGCGTATGTCTCGTTGTATCTCTCAATACTCAGATCCCGAAACCGCCGCCACAGCTGCAAAACCTCTTCATCACCATCTTCCATCCGTTTGAAGTACGCCTTTGCTTCACCAAGGAGTCCCTTTGATTCCAGCTCGGAGGTGTCCTCGCCGCGTTTGCCGGCAGCTTTGAACTCATCCTCTTCAGGCTGAAAATCGGCACTGATCTTGACATAGATGTCGAATAAATGGCCAATGGGGTCCTTCGCAAAAGCATCTTCATCGCCATAGCGCTTCCAGCCGCAAGCCAGTAGGCCATATTGCCGACCCCAGTCGCCAAGATAGTTCATACGAACAACCTTATATCCTGAACGCTCATATAGATTCGACAAAAAGCCACCAATAATCGTGCTCCGTAGATGACCAGCGTGAAATTTCTTGGCAATATTTGGGCTCGAGAACTCAACGACTACGGTTTTTTGTCCCGCATCTGGATTGAGAGGGTCTAGGAGGCCAAGATTGGGATTAAAGCCGTAGCCTTCTTGTTGCTGAAGGATAAATGGAACAAGAGTAGATGGAAGCTCGGTGGGGTTGAAGAAGAACTTGAGGGAGATGCCGTCGGCAATGGGAGCCTTCACTTTCACGCCTTCGTATGATTCGAACTAGACTATATCAGCCACGTCATCCAGCGTCGGATCGACAGCAATGTACCTCTGCGACTATTTTCTTAGCCAACTCGGCAGGAGCAACACCTTTCATGCGAAGGCGAGGAATGACCAATACCAAATCGCCGTTATCCAAGTTCGTCGTTCGGTCGAGGCTGCTGAGGGCTAAGCTCCTATCTATGCGGGAGATTCGTGAAAGCTCCTCAGCAATGGCTACGCGGAACCGGTCTAGGGGATTGAGGTCCGGGAAAGTACCGCGGTCGGCAGACTGGAGTCCCTGTGAAGGGGCAGCAGTAACTTGAGGCGTCATGACCACGAATACTTCATGCGGGAAGTACGCTACGTACGGCGAGATGTGCAAAGATTGAGAAGACTGTGGTGATGAGCTAAATTCTCTGGTTACGCGAACACGGAGGGGCGGTTGGGTTGGGCGGGGTGACTCATGTGCTCGAAGCCCACATACTCTGCGCCACAAGTTATTACCCGCGAGCAGCTAATGAAATCTTGGATTCCTACGATAGGTGTTTTGCTTTCAAAAGAATCCTGCACGTGCTCTGGTGCTGTTCTCCAACACAGAAAAGGGCAGGCCACAGCTCCCCTCCTCTCCCATGAACAGCCAAATCACAACATCGCAAATACGAGCTTGGATAGGTTTCATCATAAACCGATATCTAGATGCCGGACCAAAGACCTTGCTACCTAGGCGCTCTAGCTCCTGAGCTGATCGACCATATTCTATTCCAGTTGGACTCGATAAGCGCCCTTGGCAATTTCATCACCTCCTGCTCCTATGTTCATGAGTGCTTCAAGAGGCAGCAAGAGCACCTCGTTTATCACGTACTGTCAAACGAGCTCGGCCCCGTCTTGGTGGATGCCAGGTTCCTGTTTAAATTTCCTTATGCAGACCCTGGCGACAGCGGACACGAGTTGATGGCTTACTGGGATGGATTGCACACTAGGGCTGAGTTGTATAGAGGCATGTTGAACGCCGATCGTGGCCGCCGTGGACAAGGTGATGAAATGCCGAGCCCCGAAGAGCTGACTCGACTCTGCCACACACTCCACGAGATGAACTTCCTCGCCCGGACTTACGTTACGGCGCATCAGCAGTCGTTCAGCCGCCACGAGTCGCCGGCAGGCACGGCGCCGCTGTCCCGGACGGAGCGCCTGCGGGTATTACGTGCATTCTACCGGCGCCAGATCGTCTGCAACGCCTGGGCGCCAACGAAACGTGGACCCGAAATCAGATGGATGGAACAGGACGTGGCCGCCATCAGCAACACCAGCGACCATCAGGGCGTGCCTCTCGGTCTCTTTGCCTCCTTTGAGGCTTGGGAGTTGCAGCAGATTGACCATGTCAACGACTTTATCGCGCGGCTTTGCACGGCGCTTCTCCTTGTCGGAGAGGGAGGACAAGAGGCTGGTGGCCTCCTCAGCCCGGCGGTGGTTCATCGGCCGAATGACGAGGCAGACTTCGGCAAAATCTTCTCGCACATGGACGAGCTAACACGGTACTTACGATCCCATCCGATGCTCGCTGAGGCTGCGCTCCGCTCCATGCCCTCGCTCCCTCGATTTACGAGTCGACAGCTCCTTGATGCCGCGCCAGCGTACAGCCAACTTTTGCAGCGTTACTGTCTGCCTTGTCTTCGGTATGCCTGGCAAGCAAACCGGTTCGATAGCTATCCGGATCCAGTCAGGGATGCGAACCAGCAACAACAACAGCAGCAGGAGAGTGGAGAAGAGGGAAGCAGAAACGGTGCGATCATTGATTTATCCGGGGACAATGTAGACTTGCCTCCCTTCGGCTGGGTAGATGCCCTGGACGGGCACTATGTGAATTGTTTCGGAGAGGCACTTCATTACGAGGTCGCGACAACCTCTTATAACTCACCGGAGTTGTCCCTTGCACGCCTTGATACTCTGAAGCTATGGGTGGCTACCGGATTTACGTTGTGGGATAGGTGGCGGGTCGAAGCTATCAAGGAGCTTGATCAGATGAGGCTGTTCCACACAGGCTGGATCGTGCAGGAACTGCGTTCTCTCCGCGGCAGGGTAGGGGGTCTGATTCACGTTCACTTAAGAAATGGGTATGGATAAATACCCTAAGATTATATTGAAATTATAATTCTTTCCGCCCTTATGTACTCTACCCAACCCACCCATCACTACCTATCTGGTGATGCCAGGTGACGATGGTTATAAGCTACTCTAATTACAGATTATCATTAGACTACATATAGAGCGTATCCATATAGAGCGTATATATTGTTCTAGTTAACACAATTGTCACCGTATGCAACAACAATAGTATTCTGATAGGCGTCGACAGGGTACGTAGGGTCGTCATCGGCGATATACCAGAGATGAGGATCAAAGGTAGCGTATAAGAAGGTATCGTAGTCTATCTCAGGATCTACATCCGTCGCGGTTGCGGTACAGAAGACCAGTGCATCTTCAGTATAACCAGCAGGATAGCTTATGCACCGTAGCGGTGCGTCATTCTCTGCCACTGCATCCGCTTCGGAAACGGCTTGAATGAGAGTGACACCACTCTTGTCGTGTGGCTGTACTGCGTAGAGCGGTAGTTGACCACCACCCGCAGTCTCGAGGTACAGTTGCCCGGTGACCAGATCGACGTCGAATTTCGAGACTCGCCCGTCGCCTGGCTGGATGTACTGGATTGGACCGGTGACATTGCCGGCCCAGAGGTGCCAGTTGTAGTAGGGGACATCGAAGGTCTCGTCCTTGAGACAGAAGCCGGTAATTTGGGGGTTGCGGGGGGTCGTGGTTGGTGTGCTTGTGGGCGTTGTGCTGCTTGAGTCGCTGCTGGCGGTCGTTAACGTGCTCGTGGATATTATCGTGGACGAGCCGGTTGTACTCGAGGTATCGCTTGTAGTACTTGCCATATCGATGCTACTGTTAGGTATGATTGTGGATGTATTAGTTGTGCTCAAGATGTCGATAGTGGTGGTGGTTAACGTAGTAGTTTGCATGATTATGGATGTATCAGCTATGCTCGAGATGTTGGTTGTGGTGCTTATTGATATACTCGATGGCATATCGACGCTACTGGTAGGTGTGGTTGTGGACGTATCAGTTGTGCTCGAAGTGTCAGTTGTGCTCGGGGTATCGCCTGTGCTTGAGGTGTCGCTTGTTGTGCTTAATGATATGCTCGTTGATATATTGACGCTGCTGGTGGAAGAGCTATACGATGCGTCAGCGGGCGTGCTGATTGGTGCAGTAATTGACGTCTCGGTAGAGATGCTAGTGAGAGTATTAGGAGTAGTATCGATGGAGGTACTGCTAGTGGTACTTGTCGACGTTTCGATAGAAGTAGCGCTGGTGATACCGGCTGTGAGGTCCGTTGATGTCTCGGTAGCGTTAACAGAGGAAGAACTAGCTGGAGTTGTAGTGGTGGTGGTACTAGTTAACGTGGAGGCACCGGAGTCGCTGCTAAGGGTAATAGTCGAGGTAGTGGTAGATGTGTCAATAGATGGGTTAGTGAATGAACTAGTAGTTGAGTCGGTATAAGCGCTGGAAATACTGCTAAAGACGGTTATGGATGTGGTCGTTACAGCATCATCAGTGCTGGTAGAAGAACTACTAGGTACTATAGATGCCGTACTAGGTGTACTAGTGGATCCGCTGATAGGATTGCTGGTGGACGCATCTGAGGATATGCTGGTTGCCGATGTGCTTACCGGCGTAATCGTCGATGTATCGGCGGTCGGTGTATTCGCATGCATGCTGATATTAGTGTTTGGTGAGCCTGTCAAAGGAGATGTGTCGCTGGAAGCAGTAGCTGTATCAATAGAGCTACTCGTAGAACTACTGCTCGGAATATTGGCCGATGTGCTGATGGAAGTGTTTAAAGATATGCTAGAAGAGCTATTGGGAAGAGTGATTATTGAATTGGTGGTGCTAGATGCAGTGGCTAAGCTAGTATCACTGGCCGTTGAATCAACGATAGTAGTAGCCTTCAGAGACGCCATAGATATCTCTGTCATGGTAGTCGACGTTGCGGGCAAAGTGATTGTAAGAGAACTGATCATGATGCTTGTGCTGGCTGTTATCGTTGATGAGGTAGAGGCGTTAGTAGTTGATGTGGTAGACGGAGGAGTTATGGAGTTGGTTATAATTGTCTCGGTTTCAGACATTATAGAAGATCCGGTACTTGTGGTCGTTGTTGTATCTGAAGAGGTTGTAGTCGTTATGAGAGAGCTTAGAGTTGTTTCTAGTGTGTTCGTCTCCGTAGGGATTGCACTTGTCTCTGTTGTAAACGTTAGAAACGTTTCAGTTATGGCTGTAGTTATAGGTGAAATTGTGCTACTATAAGTTGTGCTTGTTATTATAGGGGAAATTGTTGTTGTTTTAGCGGTCGTCGTTGTTAGGGTGGTCGGTGTTGTCTCGTTTGTTGTGGTGAGGAAAGGGAGGGTTATGGTTGTTAGAAGCTCAGAAGATGTGCTTTCAGATATGGTGAACATATCGACAATGCTAGCGCTTGCACTCGATGTTATGAGAGTCATGTTAAATGAGACGAAATCCGTGGTTTCAGTCTGAGTAATAGTGGATAAAGGAGGAGACAAAGTTGAGACTTCAATGTTTAGCTTTGAACCCGTAGCCGAGTTTGTGATTATAGTAGTCGGATAGTCTATGCTAGATGATGATTGATACGATTCTATCGGGCTAGTATAGACGCCAATATCAGAACCTTCTACCATGCTTGTCGAAATATCCGAGCTCAGCGAGGTCGACGGTTTGGTACTGCTGCGACTCGTGATGTCCTTATTTGTACTTGTAACAAATGTGGTTCTCGGAATTTCGTAACTTGTTGAGGTCGTAGGTCCATCTATGAAGCTTGAACCAAGATTGGAATTGGACATATCGGGATCGATCGAGCTTGTAGGAGCTGCCGCGTGGGATGAAGTCGAGTCCGAATAGGCCGAACTAGACGGCATGGTGCCATTTCCTGGGCTAATAATGGTCAAGGGGGTCGTTGGTGGATGTGGCCGAGCCGATGAGCTGTTACGAACTGCTGTGCTGCTTTTCGATGCTGACCTTATGCTCGCAGTAGTTCCGAGAGTTTGGTTGAAGGAGCTTGTCATCATCGTCGGTGAATGGCTCGTCGGCATCAATGCATCTGCAGGAACGATGACTATGACCGTCTGTCCACAATCAAAGGCGCTCACAAGACCCAAGGGAGCCAGGCTGATAATGCTTGCAGGTCGCATTCTGAGCCCATGATCATGTGGACGGGCGGGGTGGGACGGGGGAAAGCCGGCGGCGCCATCTTAAGCATATCAGTTTCTTGCCTTCATCTAGACGCTCGAAAGGAATCTCAAACTTCTGTGTTGGGTTCTGTTTACTATCTAGATGATGATGAGTCTAGGTGCGTTTGTTAGGAATCCGATATCAAACCGGCTTAGAGGTTGTTCTCTGCGCTTGTCTTAGTCATATTTGTGGCGCTAGGGTCTATACCGCGTCGGAATGAAAGTGATATTGAAGTAAACAGACTAAAGGAGAGAAGCCTTTGGTTATAATTAGGACGCCAAGAACGATATTACACCAGGAAACTATATCCGAAATACAGTTTATGTTGTGTATCGACCTGATCGTGAGCCTTCCAAACCTTAGCCCCTAACTTGAAATAATACTGCGGATAATGTTCTGGTCCTATCTGGCATGATTTGAATAGCCTATAGTAATATCCCAACCCTAGCTGGGCACCAGTGACTTTCTAATTGAGAGATAGGTTTTGATTACGCAAATTGCGATTCGTTGTACTCCCAGAAAATGCGAATTTGGAATGGGATGTGGCGTAATTGGTATGAGACATTCTTTAGTAAATTGATGAGCCCTATTACAGATCATTGGCAATCTGTGCAAAAGAAAGAAGGCAAAACTATATTACAAAATTAATCTTGGCATTCAGCCTAGATTGGCGATATCCTCCCCGAGAAGGCAGATCTCGAGGAATGCGTAGAATCTCATCGTCGCTAAACATATTATTAAAGGGGCTAGTCTTTGAAGGGCTCGTGAACAAGAATTTCAATGTCGCCTGCGGCCTTTTCCGGTAAATGTTCACCAGACGAGTTATGGCTTCGTTCATCTCTCGACCCCTATCCAAAGGCTGGGAGAACCATCGAAGGCCGTCGATGACGAGCAGCACTATGGTTTCCTTGGGAAGCTTTAGAATAAGCTCTTCAAATGCGTTGAATATGCTTTCGACGTCCTGCACACTGATTCCTTGGTGGCATTCCTGTAGAGTAGCAGCATCGAAACCCCTATAAGTGTCAGGTGACCTAGCCCCACATACCTAGGTCACCTAGAGGGGCACCTTGCCCCTGGCATCTCTTCCTCCTCTCTTTTCCTCATACATACGCACTTAGCAGATAGCTTCGCCTAGAGGAATACAGGCCCTTGAGCCATTCTTTCTATATGCAGCCGTAGGCATCGCGTATCTAGTTTACAGTGTCCCGTTATAATAAGTATACACCATTGTGAGGAGTAAGTTCATCGCTAGCTGTGCGACGGTTCCATAGTCATCTAGGCGATGGCGCCTGCAAAAGAAAGCAAGTGGGATTACCGTTATATTCTCAGGCTTCTGTTCCGACAATTCTAGAGCACCCTCTACGACTCTAGCTGCCACAAAGGATGCCTCATTGTTCGTTGGTCGTTCCGCACCTCCTTCTAGTAGCAGCATGGAGGATTGGTCAAGTATGAGCCAGGCGTGCAAACGTGGGTTTCCACGAATTGCGGCTATGCGTTCTTGGTCCAGTTGATCCCGGGATAACCGACCTCGACCATTTGGAAGCGACATGCAATCGTTCCGCACAACAGATGGATTGTATTCGTACTCCGTAAGGATCTTCTTACGGGCGTTCCTGTCATTGGCAGCCGCTTGTCGGGGATCGGGCGACAGCGACCTATAGATGTCTAGCATTGTTCCTTGCCCTATACCATGAGGATGAGTTACAGAGATAAGATTGACAGAGGAGAGAATAGAATATCGCCTACAGATTTCTTTGGTTTGCTGGAGGTGTTTTTCGAGCTTATCGAGAACGTCGACCCTTGAATAAATCTCCATGTGCTGTTCTTTCTCTGACAACTTATGTCTAATATGGTGCAATTCTGTAGCAGCCCGTAGCTGGAACTCCCGGGTCTCTCTGTTCCGAAGGAGAGATGCATGGTTGTCGAAACGAGTTTGAGAAGTTTTGATCTCTGCAATGCGTTCCTTTAGCCTTTCTGGATAACGCTTAGGGTTCAAACCCATCTTCACGGTAGCCACTGGCGAACGTGTCAGTGATCGGGATGATGCGAAAGATCCGCGCTGAAGGGGATTCGATGTTGCTTACTAGCCCGTGAGTCAGAGAACCACGACAAGAGGAGCTGCAGCAGACGGAAGATGGATGCATGAAGTGACGAATTGAGAGTATGTAAATTCTCATCTTTTCGGTACATGTCGATATACGGCGCGTGCTGGCTAATGATGAATGGAATGTCTTCCAGTGCTCGATATACCTCTTCACTATAGAAATGTGATTGCTGGAGGGCCTCAAATATTATCTTGAGCCCCCCACGCATCGTCACTGCGCACATGAGCTCATCGGGTATGAGGGAGGAAAGAGTCGCACCAACCCCATCATGCTCACAAAGTTTCCGGTAAGCTCTCTTAAGTCGCCCCGATATACCAGTGAGCGTTTTTTTCCTTGGCTGCAAGAGTCTCCAGTGCTTCGCAAGCTACCAGAAGGGACTCTTCAACTGTAACCCAGTTGTTGCTCGTTTCGAGGTTTAGATAAGGTAGTTTGCGTTTCTTGCAGTATGCGTTTGCAGCCGCGATAAGTTCATCCCGAGCAAGAAAGCATGTGACGTACAATTGGTCATAATCTCTGTAATCGACCCGTCGGTGAGAGGTTCCCTGAAGTGTGATTGTACTTACAAGTCAGACCCGGTGCTCTCGACTACTCATCCATCCCTCCTATAAACAAGTCCAGACCCTGGAACCGCATACAGAGCGTTGTGAGCTGTTCCGTCGAGTGAACGAACCATGTACTCAGCGACCTCGAAGTCGTCACGCTCGAAGAATGAACCTTTGCCAACATTCGCCATCGCCTCACATAAGGGTAGAAGCGATAGAAAAGCGATATTATAATGTCGGGCCTTATAAAATATTGAAGGTATTAACAGTAGAGTGGCACAAAACAGGGACTGTTATATTGGATATGGTAGAGATGTTAGACAGACACTAATAGCTTGGTCGGCAACGAACAGACAAGCTCATACTCATTGGGGGATCTTCGAGGGTGCATTTAACTGAAACCACCAACAAGCCCCTCTCGAGCCGACCACGGTTCGGATTAAGTAGTGTCAACGCGTATTAATACGAATAAGCTTACTTCCAAAATGGCAGAATCATCGCAGCCTGTTCCGCTGTTCGAAGCGCCCCAGAAAAACTTAGAATTAACCACCGTGGACGCAGAGAAAACTCTTTATGCAGATACAGAAGACACAACAGCTTTAGCTAAACCAGAAAGTCATGATGATGAAGACAGAGAACCATCAGACGCAAACTGGAGGCCAGAGGTAATCGCCACTGAGAAGCCTGTACCCACCGATGGTAAGGGGGGCAATGAAGATGACCGAGAAAGCCAAAGAAATTCAAAATCTGGGCAAGGCAATTCTCGGAGCAGTTACAGCTCTGAGAGGGCAGGTCGAAGCGATCTGTGACGATTCTGTCGTGGTATTGCCCGCTGAATTCAGAATTCAACTGGATAGACTAAAGATAACGGGAAGACAAATTGAGAAGGATAAACAGGAGTGAGCACAAGTCCCTAGATACAGCATATTATCACGATGAGATGTTCTATGGTTAATTTCAATTGTTAGGAACGATGACGAGAAATATGTGTGCGGAGTCCTGCGTTTACCAATGAATGAATGGCTCAAGAAGGATTGGAACGAGCAGGGTCCGCCGCTCCATGTCATCAAGGCTTATTATCGCTCGGTACCCAATCGTTCGCAGATAGGCGTCGAAAGGAGTAGCGAGAAGTCCGACTCGAGCTCAGGGAGTGAGAAACCTTTGAGGGTCATAATAACGTCGGAGTTTTTGATTCAGAACCTCGAGGAAATTACCGGTATCGGTATTGAGGACGATCCTCTCGTGTAAGAGCCACCTGTTATAATTACTTAAGTAATTATGCCAATATTCTAATGCGATGATAGGGTCAACTATCCCTATAAGGTCCGTATAGCATGGTAGTCCTAAGACTCTAACCTTGGCCTACCGATTACCTAACAACGTAGTAGCTGTTTATGCATGTCCGGCCTTACATTGAATCGTATCTGGTCAAGCTCAAAGCCAAAGAGGCCGAGTTCAACAAGGTTACTGCCACTGACAAAATAAACATCTCTACGGGCCAAAATAAAACCCTGGATTCGCCAGCGGATCCGTCGAAAGACACAGATCAGCCCAGTTCCGAAAGGGAACGAGCCGCCTTCACCAATCCAAATAGCGAGAAGCCTGATGCACACTCTCTCAGAAAGAGAATAGAGCACCTTGAGCTCCCTGAAAACTTCATCAAAACTGATCTAGGGCATCTCGTGAGGATCCGGAGACAGATTGCAGGGTGCGCTCTGGGAAGTATCGCATTTGAGGATCTGTGGCACTTGTTTAAGCCAGGTGATATCTTGTTCACGACTCGAAACGGGCATGAGCAGCTCTTTGTCGTCTACATGGTGACAGGTGGAAAACAACGCTTGCGAAACAGGACCAAGGCTGAGATTCAAGATATCCGCTTATCACAGCGACATCATCGGTTTTCGGCGAGAGCGTCTGCTCGTGATGGCAGCGATTCCGTAAGCAGTGATGAGGAGGATGAAGATGAGAGGCCAAGGATGGATCCGGCTGGTAAAGGAACCTGGGCTCCCTTAGTGATCGATTGCTACCGTATAGCTTACGATAGAAGCTACGTCGGGCCTGTCGACTCGTCGAAGAAGATTACGCGTTTTGTCGGCAAAAAGCGCATCACTGACCTCCCGGTATACCCGCTGCAATTTCACCCTAAGTCAGATGAGGTAATGGAGTACCTTGAACAGCGTGGACGAAGGTTCATCCAGTGTAACGGCCATAGGAGTTACGACGGCCCTGTATTTGACAGACGAGGCAAGAGAACAAAGGGGGAGCTTCAAGGTGACGTATATGTCGATTTCAAAGAGTACTATCGTTCCAAGAGTAAATTTACACGGCCGAAACTTGGGAAACTTCGCATGTCTCAGCCCGACGGCACAGAAATTACCGAACAAGACCACAGGTCAAGTAGGGTCGGCGGGCAGCTCATTGAACTTATGGACCATGTAATTGACCAGCTAAGGACCGATACATTCCTTGCAGAGAAAACTTCGACCCGAGAGCTAATGACAACATCCGAGGCACTCGATTCGCCTGGGATTCTTCGCCTATTTCCTCACTGGGTTGTAGCCTTTGCGTTCAGAAACCGATCATGGGGTAAGTAATCAGCGGCTAATCAAAGGTGTGACTTGCTAAGGATAACAAGTTCATCTGGACCTGGACCACGTAACCGAGATCGACAAAAGTGACGATTCTAGGAAAACAGGGTTTAACGAGCTCGTGATACCACCAAAGTATCGGAGGCTCCTTGTCTCGCTTGTCGAAACTCATACCTCGGATACCAGAGTGAAACCCAATGCATGCAAGCCGGATGCGACCGAGGAGCCCGTAAGACAGATCGATCTCATTAGAGGAAAAGGCCTTGGGCTCATTATACTTCTCCGTAAGATGCAATCGAAGTTATTAACCTCTCCTATATGAGAAGGGCTTGCTGATTCCGGTTATCATAAGATGGCCCTCCTGGTTCTGGGAAAACTAGTACGGCCGAGACAATTGCAGCTTATACAGGAAGACCTTTGTACACACTCACTTGTGGAGACCTTGGTCTCACACCCAAAGATGTCGAGAAGGCTCTTGAGTCGCATACAAGACGCGCTGATAAATGGGGGTGCGTACTTTTGCTTGATGAAGCCGATGTGTTCTTGATGAAACGAGAATGGAAGGACATGGCGAGGAATGCCTTGGTTGCTGGTAATCAGATTCCCATTGTTTCTTGTCTGGCTTGTCTCGCCGATTTTTTCTAATCTCATAGAGTGTTCTTGCGGCAACTTGAATACTACGCTGGAATACTATTTCTCACGACGAATCGCGTTGGCGTCCTTGATGAAGCATTCAAGTCGCGAATCCATATCGCACTCCGATATCCAAAGATTGAGCAGAGGCAAACCACACAGATATGGCAGAATATTCTGGATCACCTCGAGCGCGACAATGAAAACCGTGAGATCAAGATCGAATTTGACCGCGAAGAGCTACTTTATTACGCCGAAACACAGTTCGAAAAGTACAAGGCGACCGAGTCCACATGGAATGGAAGGCAAATACGAAATGCATTTCAAACGGCCATCGCGCTCGGCCAGTATGAGCGGTCAATACGTCTCCTAAAAAAGGGGTTGACATCGGAAGAGGCTATCAGCACAGGTAAGCGGAAGTGGATGAGATTGAAGCTGACAACAGAAAGCTTCGATATCATTGCAGACACGGCGCAAGAGTTTGAAAACTACCTTTGCTCCGTTCAGGGCGACACGGATCCTAACCTGGCGTTCGAGGACCAATGGCGTAATGATAATTTCGATGCTCGAACCTCCGCAACAACAGGCCGGAAAGATAATTCTAATATCAATACCACAAGCTTCGCTCGAGGCACTCTCAGCTCTGGCGCAACACAACGGCCGAAGCCAAGTGCGAAGCCGGCTGATGCAGGCATAGGGGGTTCAGGATTACAACGTACTAAAATGACCTGGCACTCTACATCCAAAATGTCCCAGGAAGATAGCGAAGACTCAAGCGTTGAAGATGACAGGAAGAAGAAGCGGTCTCTGAGGAAGAAGACTGAGAGTTCAGATTCAGAGTCAGACTGATATCCGTGCACTTTCCACCATTAAATATGTCCCGCGAACGGAAAATGCCTGCTAGATAGGATAGGTAGTTTTAGTCATTTCCTTGGGGAATTAATAATGTGACACCTCTGCAATTAAGACTAGCCTCGTGGTGAGTCGAAACTCGACTCAGTTCCAACGTAATAGATACGAGTGGGCTGTGCTGCGACTGGAGAGGCTTTGTGCCGGGATCGCGGCAAGAATAGCAGTCAACCCCTTTTATCGGTTGGTGAAGCTTTTGATAGTCACAGAGGTACATATTCCTGCCGATGCACCAAGGATAACGCATAGTTTACCTAAATACGATGAACCTGTCTTGGCCGCCTCTGCTCGATGGTGTTGATGGCACCGTGGCCAATGAGCTCATTGGCTATCTCCGATTCACAACTTCTCCTCGGTATCGCACAATGCATCAACTTCGGTCTGACAGGTAGATGCACAACATCCTAGCGCCAGTATCAAATTGTAGAACATTTGGTCTCGTTTTCGTATCCAGTACATCGGTAGCTAACTAGCTGTGGCGTTTTTCTGCAAAGCACCACCGATGGCTTTGATCCGAATGGGTTCCTCGAGTGCTTTGATGGGCATGCTGGGCTATGTGACTATGTCTACAGACTTCAGGATGGCTAGAGGATAGCACGCTAACATACGAATAGATAAAGTGAATTGACACCGGCCCTGATCGCGAAGATGTGATATACCGTCTGTGAGTTAGCACTTACTGAGTGAGTGACACGCGTCATTCTTGGCAGTACTCCCCTTCCCCTCAACGCTTTAATAGTTCTCTGTACTCTAGATTCTTCGATATTTTGGGCTCTCTAGCAATAGAACTGATTTAGTAACGATTCAAAATTGAGTGCGGTTCAACTTTTTTTGTTGAAGCTGAGCTTGGTGGCGGGGAACAGGATGCGATCAGAGAGGTACATTGATCTGCCAGCTGCTTCAAATTGCCGTCGTAAAGCTTTACATTGTCCCGGTTCAGTACATTCTAGTGTTGTGGTGCTTCAAGAATCTGAGAAATAAGGGCCGAAGATGTTGTATTGGTTAGGAATCTAGCTAGCTATCCAATCTGTGAGAGGATAGATAACGTGGCGAAGCCACGTTGCAAAGCCACACAAGCTACCTATGATAGCGCGCATAGTAGAAGTATATATGGATATATGGAGTTTATTCATTAAATGAAATTTATAGTACTAACCATGTCAGCATGTGTTCTACCTAACAGATCTCCCCATTTCAATGAGAACAACACACCCTATCGTCCACGCATCTACAATTAAAACTCAAAGATTTAGGCCTAAGATCAAGATATAATTGAACCCTTGTCAATTAGCCTTTTTCGTATCCGACCCTGGTTCTAGATGCCTCGTAAGCGCAAAGTCCCGGAAGAGCCGGACGAGACGCATATGAATACATCGTCCCCAGAACACAAGGTCAGCCGAAAAGAAGCGCAATCGCAAAACCACCATGGGTTCGACCCATACCCGCCTTCTAAGGTATATCGCCTCGTTGAGCCTGGGCCCGTGCTACTAGTTACCACCGGGTCGCTGGCCGACTCGACGCACAACGTCATGACCATCGGGTTCCATATGGTGATGCAGCATGAGGAGCCACCGCTCGTCGGTATCTGCCTCGGCCCGTGGGACGCATCGTTTGCTGTCCTTAAGAAGCAGCGTGAGTGCGTGCTTTCCGTGCCGTCGGTCGAGATGGCTGGCGTCGTAGTCGATGTTGGGAATTGCTCTGCCAACGATGAAGGCGAGACCAGCAAATGGGATCGCTTCGGGTTGGATGCACTCCCAGCCGGGAAGGTCAAGGCGCCGCTGGTGGGTGGACCTCACATCATTGCGAACATAGAGTGTGTGGTCCACGATACAGCAATGGTCAGAAAGTACTCCATGTGGGTTCTGAAGCCTGTGAGGGCGTGGGTGAACCCGGAAAAGAAGCCTGGAGAGGGTGGAAGGATGTTTCATCATCGTGGGGACGGTACATTCGTCGTCGATGGTGACATTCTAGACTTGAAGGACAGGATGGTCAAGTGGACGGAGTTTCAGGACTGATTGCCCCTTTTACGCTGGGTTTAAGAATTTGCTGACGGAATATCAGCTGCTACAATAAGTAAGATACTCCGTCACTCTCGACGTAAACTAGATACCTGGGGCGACTATGCATCTCAGGCCCGACTTACACTTCACAACTTCTCTCATCACAATAGCTTAAAAGGCACTTATATATTCTCTGTGAATGGCTACTTTCCTGCGTAGAGTTATGTTAAGGCTCAAGTAGACCTTGTTGATCTGCCGTCAGCATCCGCGAGAACATCCAACATCCTAGTTGCAATATTCTAATTATTGGTAATAATTCAAGGATTAACTATTGCTTTATTACTAAAGATGTTTCTCTCAATGCCCTATTCAAGAAGCGTGTCTTGGCTATTTTCATTTCTTTGTCGTGAATTCCGATTTAAGATTGCGAGGGTAAATGTCTTTGTTTTTCCATGAAATAAGTGGTCCCTTGGACTTTCTCCAGATGGTTAATGGCGAGGTAATAGTAGACAATGGCTTTTCTACGACTGGTTTGCTCTGCATTCGATAATCCTTTACCATACTCATCTTGAGATACCACTGCTGAGGTCACTTACATCAAATCATCTCAATATAGGGCACTGCAATCTTGACGAGAACAACACAAGGAACCCCTCGTAAAAGTACGTTGCTATGTATTTGCAACCTGAGCGTGGGTATTCACTCCTCATTCCTTTGTGGGCAAAGACATCTGATATCTATAGTTCACCCGGTCATACGGCTTAACAACGCGGTGGACCTTCGAGACGACGTCTTTTTGGCTGCCAAGGATACATATCGGCGTACTGGAGAGTTCTTCAACGGTAACGCAAGATTTGTAAAATACGAGAAAGTCTTAGGGTTCGGAGGTTGTGGCACTGTGACGCTATGGACTCAAATAGATCAGTGGGGGAGACCTGTCAAAGATATTGCAGTCAAGGCACCACGGGATGTAAATGATGATTTCTTCCGAATGGAAATTCAATGGATGGATGTGAGTGTCCTCGCCCTAGTCTTTGAAGAGGGGTGGCTTATTAGATGGCAGGACTTCTACACTGCTGAACATTTTGTGCAATTAATTGATCTCCCTGGCAATGCTCTTAATAATTCTCTCTACAACAACTCCGCGAGTGAATCGGCTCCTTTAATAATAATGGAATATTTCGAAAGATGCGAGTTAAATGAGCTTTTAGTTCGTTTGAATGAGACGGCCATGAATAATCGTCGAGTTCCAGATGAGGAAAAGAAACTAGAATACATGCCAAGCCGAGTTCTATGGAGGTTATTCCTTTGCCGTAAGTCAACAGAGTTCAATAGATTATCCATCACATCACTAAATCAGTCGTTTATATTAGTTGTAAGGGCTTGTGTAGGATTGGCATACCCGCCGCCCTGGGCTGAGGATAGGCCACCGGTGCACCGCGAGGCCATTAGGGGCGAAGATCCTCGATCAATCGTCCATCTTGACTTACAACCGCTCAATGGTAATGAAATCCCGACACGAATACAGAAACTCTCGTTCTAACTGTTCTAGTATTAATAGGGAACTCCGACAATACAGGTCAGGACGCGGAGCACAGGTTCATACCAGCATTTAAGGTTAACTTTGAGTATCTCAGAACACAAGTACAATGTCCACACTTAAGCTAACTCTCCTCTCAGTTAGGCGACTTTGGGCTCACGTCAGAATGGAATCCGGAAGTAAGCGTTTTCTGATGAATGTGGATAGATTAATGATTAACACGTCGTGCTACAGTGGACGGATGAACAGTAAGCAACTCAGAAACTCCCGTATCAGTTTCTTTCTCACCCCGGACTATAGAAAAATCGCCACAGCGAACTGCGGGAGGCGTGACTATATGACACCGGTATGTCACGCGTCTAAAGCTACCAAGAATGAAGAATTGAGGAACGCTAAGTTGTATATATAGGAGCAGCGTGACCGCCTGAGGCCTCTAGAAGATGATGCGTTAGGGCCACATACCAATGTATGGGGCGTGGGATTGGTAAGTCCGACTTATTTTGTGCCCAGTAACCCTGAACTGTCGCTCAAGTCACGTCAATAATATGACTGAGAATCCCCTTTCAATCAATTGCTTATTGTTTAACTAGCTTATGTTCAATGCCTTGACACTGTACCACACTGATGACGAGGACTGGGAACCACGACTCTGTCCCGTAACGTTGCCAGACGGGACGGCGATGGATCTCAATACATGGGCTCCATTCTTAGTCGGCGCTGACGACAAGGTTTACGACCAATTCAAGGTCTATAGTGCTGAGCTGCGCATCTTAATAGCCCGCTGTATGGCTGACGATCGTAAAGAGAGACCGTCATTGCAGGAGCTACTTGACATCATCGAGCGGAACATCGCAGCCGGCGACCGGGCAGCAGAAGAAGCTCGAAATGAAAAGAGGACCCCCGTAGATGTTTCTGTACCGCCCGCCGTCGAGGATGACGATATATTGCGCAGGTTTTTCCAAGAATATCTACGGGAGCCACCCTCGAGACAGGATCCTTATAGAGATTACTGGCCTCCTATGACACAGGCTGTTCCACCGCCTACTATCTCTCCCGGTTTCCCACAATATGCATTTCCTCCTCCACCATACCAGCAAGGTTACTACCCGCCACCTAGGTTCCCACAACCTGGCTTTTTGCCGGGTGGATTTCCCCCTGGCGGATTCCCTCCAGGTGCTTTCCCCCCGGGTGGGTCTCCTCCTGGCGGCTCTGGGTCATAGAAGTTTTTTTCGACTTCTCCCCTCCACATCATTGTCAATTGATGATTCGAATACCAGTTTGAAGCAAAGCTTGAGCCTCTAGAAGAGCATGTATTTTATCACGGTGCCTGGTCGATTTGAGCTATACATCCCAACTTATGCGAAAATGAACCAAGACATCATCACGTCGTGTTAGATTTGATTCTTGCAACCTGCCGTATACGACGTTAAGGTTTAAGTTGTAGCTCGGTCTATCTCTAGATTATTGTCCAGTTATTAGATCCTGTGAGCTTGTTGGTTACGTGACTGAGTGACCTTATCGTAAGCTCACCAAAGCGTGTCCCAACTGTGCATAAGGCATCACGACTGGCTTGTAGGGTGAAGTCACATCGCCCGCTTTCACGATTGAAACCCCTATCGACGTAACTGTAAGCTATCTCCTTTACACAAGTCTCAAACACTGACTATTAACACACCAACCCGTCTTCCCAGTTAACGTCGTCTTCGCCTTCGATCTTGCACTAGGCCTCAAAGGAGAGGTGGAGGCAAAGACGGACCCCCAGGTCTCTATCCCAGATGGTTCGGTCTTCACTATGCCATTAAACCCTCCTAAGCTGAACATAGCAGACTTGTGGGCCTCCCACATTCATCTCCTTATAGTTATTCTCACAAAGCTAGCTGCTCTACCTAAGTTATTCTGTATATCTTTTCAATCTAGCTTCTTCACGTGGACATATTCCTTTGCTACCACTAGACAAGTGTTATCTAATTCCGAAGGGTTGCACACGACCCTGTTATGATAATACCTAATCACGAATAGCTAAGCGCTAGGGACATATCAATATATAAGTAAGAAAGGATATGTACAGAAATTTAATCGTGTGTACAAATATAATTGTTAGTATATCTCATTTACAATTCTAGTCAATCTATCCAAGGGGAATGCCGATTACCAGCATCTCCAGGATGACTAGTCCTTAGAGGAGGTGTTCTTAACACGTATGAATACTTGCATAGGAAGAAACTCGAAGGACACAGGTACAGACCACCACCCGCCTACAGGCTAAACCTGCTCTTGATGTGTCTCCACCAATCCCTCGCCATCCACGCATCAAAGTCGGTGACCTCGAAAGCCGAACCCGCCTTCATGATGAAGCTGGTAACTCCATCCGGCGTCCAGTCATAGAAATCGTCGAGCGCCAGCGTGTGGCCCATCTCGTGCAGCAAGATGTGGACATTGTCGGTCTCGAGGTTCTCCAACATGTAATCCGTAGGCAGCTGCTGACCCCAATCGCCGCCGAACCCGGCTAGCTGGCCGTTCAGGGACTCGGATAGCCAGAGCGAGACGTCGTAGCGCGCGGCGTCGCCGCCCTCGCATCCCGAGTAGTCGCCGTCGGCATAGTGGAATGCCCGCCCGCACGCCGGTTCGCACTCCGGGATCCCGTCCGCGTCCTTGTTCTCCGTGTACACGGTGACACCGTCAGCGACTTCTCCCTCCAGCAGCGCCGCATCGCTGGCCGCCCAGCCCACCACACTTACGTTCAGTGTTGTGAACGGGAACCCGTCGAAGCCGACTAGGGCCTTATCGAACCACTTCTGGTAGCTCCGCTGCAGCACGGTGGCAATGGAGGCACGCTGCGACGCCGTCACGGTCTCGGTCGAGTCCCATCGCACACAGTACTGGATGTTCGCCTTAGTGTCTATCAGGTGATCATACGCGTAGTTTTCGAACGCTAGAGGGTCCCCGCCGTACGTGTCCATCTCGTGCTCCCACACCTCGTTCAGGGCGGTCGAGAGGTTGGACGGCGGATCCCAGTCGGCGCTGGCTGAGGACGAATTGGAGAAAGATGAGGCCCTCGTTTTTGTGCCATGGTCATGGACGTTTCGTCTGTCAAATTTTCCGCAGGTCAAAGCTTCCATATTTGTAGATCTACGTGTATCATGAACAGGGTAAGCCTGGGAAATGGTGGCTAGGGCGACGATGAGTGATAGCGTCACGACGGGCTTCATTTTCGTTCTTGTCTGGCTTTTAATGAGGTATATACAACGACGAAGTCGATGAAAAGAGATATCGAGGATGCACCCGAAGCCTAACGAGAGAATACAACGCTAGCTGAAATATTTTGAAAACCTAGAGTAGTATATTATCTGTTTGGATACATTTTCTTGCCCAATGCTATGGGATAGCGGCGTGTTATATGGACTAGTAGGAATACATAAGAGTAATCGACATCTTCGATATCCTCTCGGTATCGTACTATCTTAGTTCAGATATACCTGAATCCCATATTGATGGAACTTTAACGGCTGTGATGCTATCGTTACAACGCCAAGGCTCGAGGTGTCGTGTGGTAGAGTTGCCTTTTTCGGAGAAAGTATACGGTGTAAGTATTTTGATTGGAGCGAACTCTGCTTCTGATTCAAGAAGAATATAAATCACATTGCGGATATTAAAACGTGGCTCCCTTGCAGTATAAGCTATTGGCGGAAAATAGAGGTTGCAGGCCAGAAGTTTCATTTTCGACGACTGAAAAGTCAGCGCCGTTACTTATGTTATTCCACTCTAACCCATCCTTATTTCCGACTAATAGACATGACCAGAGGAGCCCGTAACCGACTTCCAGTAAAGATCTAGAACAGTATTACAATGCAGGGTTGACGAGATGAAATCAACTCATGGTTTGTCTATATCAAGGAGGTGGCTAAGCTGTTCTTGCTATAGGTGTAAAGCTAAACGATTTGTGAACTTGGCTTCTCAACCATCCCACACTTCCTTCCGACCTCGTACGGGGCGAGTACCTGCATTACCCCCCATTTTCTCTTGTAGTAGGCTCCGGGTGCGTGATGAACTTCACCCATCTGATCCAAGGCACGTTGCTGCGCATCAGCATCGACCAACACGGAAGCTCATTAGAGATCCCGGGGTCTTGGCCTAGAGCCTAGACATCCTAGTTTATACAACGACTTCACCCATTAAAACGAGGGAAACGCCTATGTGGCTGTAAATACGACAACGGTCTTTATGATTATTTCAGAGGGCGTGTAGGCGGTTTTTGTTCGTGGCTGGCCTGACTCCCGTATCACGAAATGGTTACAGTAGAGTCACTGTAGTTCCGGTTACAGTCACTCCGTTCCAAACACCCTATGAAAAAACTGTTATGATAGTGGATATACCTATATCTCCTACATTTGAAACCTCAACAGCAAGTGTGGTTGAAAATTGTAGGTAAAGGCTTCTGACCGCTAGAAAGGGTACTTGTATTTGTTAGCAAAATGTATGAAGTGCCGCGAGGTAGATATATCTGCTACTAAGTGGAACACAGTGACTTCAACCAGAACTCCAGTGACTCTACTGTAACCATTTCGCGAAGAACAACGGACCCAAGTTGCGGGGCTACGGGCGGAGGCCGGACCGGCGCCGTGCCAATTTATAAGTGGAGAACATAGTTTCGGGCGTACGGAGGTGCCGACGTATCTAACTTTGCCGCCCGGAAAAGGATCGGAAAGGTTACAACGGCTCCCAAAGCGGGTGATTGTTAAGTTCACGCTTAAGTCGACATCATCTTACATGTTTACCGATCCTAGCGTCGAATACGATCGACAAAGAGTTCAGTTTCCCTTTTCTCCCGTCGACCAGTTGCCTGCTTTGATAGGTTGGATAGCTGCATCCTACTTCCATCTTATTTTGCGAACCGCCTGCGAATATGACTATATCCCTGTCCGGCATAACGTCATATCAGTTCTGAGAGGCCCTAATAACCACACACACACACACACACACACACACACACACACACACACACACACACACACACATACACACCGCGACGAGACAATCCTCTGGGAACAAACGTGGGTGGCAATTATGCATAGTGATTATTACTTTTGGTATCAACCAACAAACTCTAGATACATAGAAGTCCCAATAATCTACCGGGGGAAAAGTCAAGTGCGAGTACTCTTGTGAGCTGTTGGTATCTCAGAACATTATCCATGCATGGAACCGCCGTTGCAAACTACTTACTGCGTCGCACTGTGGACGCTAAACTTTTTCCTTACTTCCTTGGTATATGTACGGGCATGCGTGCATACGCACTCATTTCTGCCGAGCATCCTCACGGATCACATTTCCTTGGGACCATTATCATGTCGACGAGCAAATCATCGCAAGCAGCAGCAGAAGCCGCAGCGGACGAGACCTCAAGAAAACACGTCGCCGGCAACGTCCAGCTGAGCTAAGTAAAGGCTCACAAGACTAATCCAACACTGATGAGGTCTACCTAAATCAGCCCCCAATCAATGCTTGATACTGGGGAGCGTAGGTGGGGGAATAGGAGTCTGTTTCGATGATTTGTTCGGCATGGCTAGCTTATCTCTCTTTTTCGTCTTGTCCTTTGTCGCAGGGACTGGCTCCTTTGATGGTGTGCCACTGACTACGGAAGCCGCACGTGCTGGCGTCGGAGCTTGTATAGGCGTTTCCCTCTTGATGTTCGGTGCTTTTGAAGACTGAGAACCGGAAATCAAGCTACTCTTAGGTGGCAGTATAGGTGTAGATGATATAGTAGTTTTTGCTCTCTTTGCTGACTTCTCTGGGCTCTTCGACACCTTGGTCGGAGCAGTTGATTGTCGTTCCCCACTAGAATGCTTTCGCTTAAGCTGTCCGTTTACAGCGCTCGACCTCTCCGACTTATTCGGAGCGATAGATGATGCTATAACAGGGACCAGAGGGGCTTCCGTCATCTCCTGATCGGAGTCACTCTCTGATTCGCTCCCCGGTTCTGAAGACTTGGAAGTAGCCCGGAGTGCTGAACTCTGCGCCTTCAGAGACCGGTGCTGCTTTTCAAGGGACTCCGGTTCCGCCGGAGTGGGCACACCAATGGGAGTGAAACGAGGCTTTAGTCCTTTAGGCTGTTCTCGAATTGGCTTTGGTAGCGGGGTATAGTCCTCTGTAGCGGTCGCACTGACATCGCCCCCGGGTCCAAATTTAGCTATACGTCGGAGGTGTATAGTAGAGTCGATACCACGATTTAGAGTAGTATACTTGTCTCCGCCTTGAGATGGGATAAGCAGCCGGATCTCTGTACTAATGGCATTTGATTCTAGACCTAGGCCATAATCGTCCCCGTCATGATTTAGAAGAGCCCCTCCTGTTGTTGCCTTGGACAAGTCAATCTCCATATCCTGCAACACGGTAATGGGCAAAGATGCAGGTGCCGTGAAATACCACACTTGCTTGCCTTCCAAGTTGGCCTGACTGAAGAACTCGGTGATTTCTTTGCCAGGATTATCGGTCAAGGCTTTGCGAATCGTGTAGTCGGAGTTGTTGAGCCAGGGAGCTCGAGAACTGAGGGGGTGGTGAGACCAGTTCCAAGACATGACGTTTGTGGGGGGAAATGACTTACATTTGGGAGGTTGAAATATCTGCGACAGTATCACCATTGACTCTAGCAACAGCCGTCTGATCGCTGCCAACCTTCTCGCTATGTGTCTCCTTATGACTACTCTCCTCGCTTGCATCCGAAGCATCGCTGTCGCTCTCTTCGCTGGAAGACTCAGCTTCACCGGTAGGTTGCGTGGTCTGGTTCTTGCTCTTCAGCCTTGCGCCAACTTCTTCTACTTTCTCTTCCTCTTCTTCACTCTCACTTTCACTTGAACCCTCTTCATCTGATTCGCTTTCGCTGTCACTTTGTTCCTTCTTTTTCGTGACAGCATTCGATGACACATTCTCTTTGGCATCTGAATCATCCGATTCCGATGCTGATTCTGATTCGGAGGTGGAGGTGGAGGATGTAGTGACAGACTTTGTGCCTTCGGGGGGAGATCTGGTGGTAGAGGTCGTCGTTTTCGCCTCCGCCGACGTTGCGCCGTTCACCTTGGCTTCAGCAACTTTGTTCTTGCTTGCGATCTTCTCAGCTAGCTTCTTCCGTGCAGCATCAAGGTCTGCTTCGCTGTCGCTTGCACTGTTATTGTCGTCATCTGAACTGTCGCTGCTGCTGCTAGTATCTTCAACGAATTCCTTGCTCTTCACAATTTTCTGCGATCCACCAGGGCGCGAACGTCGGGAATCCGCTTCGGCAGCTTTCTTTTCGCGGACGCTCGACGCCATTGAATTGAGCGATCCTACTGGAGGACGTGACTTCCCCATTGTGAAACGGTGTACGCATCCGTATGAAATGCGATTATGGGAAGCGATGATACAATGCGACACTGGTGGTGGCGGTGCCGGTGATGGTGGTGGAAAACTTGAAGGCTGTCGGGTGGTTGTGAAAGTTATACGGGCTAAACGATC
This sequence comes from Xylariaceae sp. FL0662B, assembly GCA_022376535.1. Lineage (NCBI taxonomy): Eukaryota > Fungi > Ascomycota > Sordariomycetes > Xylariales > Xylariaceae > Xylariaceae sp. FL0662B. The sequence continues at coordinate 60,590 of JAJJKD010000165.1, read as the reverse complement.
CCAGCACCTCCTAGAAATTTTTGGACTGCAACGCGATTGCACGGCGCGTACCTTCTAAGATGGGGCGGGGCGGTCGGTAAGGTACTTAGGTACTCGGGCGATTATCCGAATTATGTCCGGAAACCTCAAGTATTTATGTACTTGACCAATGGCATTGAGGCCAGCAAGTGGATATGCCCGTATATGTACTTTGTACCTTACGCTTGACGACCTGGACAGTGCACTCTGCATATAGAAAAGTTCCAACTCAAAGTCTATTCATCCTCTACCCATAGTAAAGCATTTAGGACGAAGGTCTCATCTTTCCAGTCATATTTACATGTAATTTTGGACTACATGCATGAACAGACTCATATATCTCTTGAAATTGAATAAAAGACAATGTCCACTACGAAAAGGCGGAAGTTAAATGTGGCAGCAGAACCCCCACAAGGTGAGTCTGATTCATACCTTCAGAAGACATGAATGCTTAAGCTTCGCTAGCTACAAGTGCTTTTGCTCTTCGGAAAAGGCTTCTGGGTGATCGAAATACTGTAGAACAGTCTGGACTGGATACGTCGGATGAGACCGATGTAATCTCAGCACAGAGCATTGAAGGAGATACCAAAAAGCCTCCAGGCCCGAAGAAACCAAAGAAAGGTCGAAAGGTTCAACCAACATCAAGCGAAGAAAATACACCTAATCCCAGTGCTGGAGAACCACCGCTAGGCAGCTTGCCCCTTTATAATACCGTTTCCGTGGAGTCAACTGAAGCTTTGCCAACGAGTACTTCACCCCCAACCACTGAAGATGATCTTTCGTATAGGGTCAACCCTGTCCAGTTCTCAAATTTCAATCCATCCCGGAACAACTACCAAAGGCGAAAGGATGGAAGACTCTCTTTGAAGTTGTCTGATGGAGAGGTTAGTACGTCCTAATGAGTCATCCCGACCAACCTAGCCAACTCATTATGACAGCGCTTGGTGATCCTCGGTAGCTATGGTGTTCATATGAAATCTGGCGAGATCACTATCAATGGCGCAGCCCTAAGGCCATCCAAAACCGTGCATTGGGTAGATGCACCACATTGCCATGCACTCCCAGTCATTCGATGCTCCGACAGTGCCACCCTGGAACTTCTGCCGCACCCAATCGCTGCCGGGTTACGGAGTCTAGGGAGACTCTCTCCCCGGTTCAGAAGATTATGGAATGAGCCGAGCGCTTCAACAGACGACAGCTCCCCCGATTCGACTTTTCAAATAGTGAGTTGTCGCCTAAAGTACTGACGAGTAACATTACGATAACCGTATGTCTAGTTGTACACCTCGGCAGATGGGCCAAAACGGACACTGCTTCAAGACCTCGTCTCTCCGCCTGAATGGAACAAGGAAATAGCCAGATTCGTAACCTCTTCTAGCTCAAGACCTGTTTCTGTCATGGTTACAGGCCCGAAATCTTCTGGGAAGTCCACGTTCGGCAAGATCCTTGCCAATCGACTCATTACCGATGCTTTGAATGACTCCAGACGTCGAGGACTCAAGGGAGTTGCAGTTCTCGATTTAGACCCAGGGCAGCCCGAGTACTGCATTTCTGGCCAAGTTGCGCTTGTGCTTTTGACCGAACCTGTGTTTGGGCCGTCTTTTTGTCGGCCAATAGCCGATTCAGATTTACGATTGCTTCGGTCGCATGCCCTCGCATCGACATCTCCCGCCTCAGATCCAGAGTTATTGGTTGAAGCTGCCACAGATCTCATGACCCACTATCGCAATGCTCTTGGTACCTATCCTTTGATCATCAATACCCCTGGATGGATACAAGGCACCGGGTTGGACGTGTTGACTTCTCTGATCACCGTTTTGCGACCTACAGAAGTGGCATACATGTCTCAATCTGGTCCTGCGGAGGCGATCGAGTCTCTGCAGGAGGTTTGCAATGCGACTAACTTCTCCACACTTCCATCGCAGACCACGCAGTATACCTCGAGGACATCAGCACATCTACGGTCAATGCAGACCATGTCATACTTCCACGCTGAACGCAGAAGCGCTGGTCCTGGTGAGCCCCAGGTCCAATGGAACCCAAGGCCACTAACAGCTGTACCGCCATGGCAAGTTCGCTATACGGGTTTGGGCCGTGGCATATTTGGAATCATGTGTTACGAGTATCAAGCACCATCCGATTTATTGGCCGATGCTATCAACGGCACAATCCTTGCAGCCGTAGAAGTTGAAAGCGCAAAAGCATTTCGTGACCTTGCTAACTACAGCGGGCCGGTTGAGGGAGGTAGCCTCTTTAATGCAAGCAATTCTCATGCAAGTAATTCAATGATGGACATCGATGGTGAAGGATCTCAGGAGCCAACGCTCTCGCTGCTAGGCTTACGAGAAAGAATCACTGCCACAACACCAGAGGGCATTCCCTTCATCAATACCACAAACGGGACTACTCTCGATCCCAGGTATTCGCAATCTATCGGCCTAGTCCTTATTCGGGGCATCGACGTCAAGAATGGTGTCCTGCAGCTTCTAACACCTATTCCGTCAGAGAGGGTAGAAGAGGTTAATGCCAAAGGCGGAGAAATCGTTCTGGTTACCGGCAAATTTGACACACCAAGCTGGGCATATACCGAAGATTTCTATTACCAATCTCAAAGCGAAGGATTAAAAGATGGTGAAGAGGGATTGGGTTTGGACGAGGAAGATTCCTGGGATGATGGAAGTGACATGGATGAATCAGACTCAGAAGTCGAGAACAGGATGGCACAGACGCCTTGGATAGAGATACTTTATGGAAATCAGAAACGCAGCGCGGGGTCGAAAGCCTGGCGGGTGAGGCGGAACCTTGGACGGACAGGGAATGCCGTCGACTAGGTTAATACCGAATATTGCACCCCGACTAGCCAGGCTAGCTCATGATGCAGGCCCCGACCGCCGTAGGACAAGAATATGCGGGAACACGGCGAATAGTTGGCCTTGATATAAGTATCATGCGCGCATCTTTTTCGTCATCCTATGTCTAGGTACGCCTCCATCCTCACCATTAAGATGCATGCCATCTTTGTCATGTTTTCTCATGCTTACTCCAGATTCAGCTTGGCTCTCTCCGCCTTGTAGCCATACCGGCGTGTGGAGAGTAGGGATACACTTGAAAGATGCATTTTGCCCTACCACTTGTGCTACTTCTCGCAAGCTGGTGCTGAGTTATACCAGTGAGCTTGAAAATAATTAGTACACCTCATCATTTTCGGCTTCTCAGATTTTGTTTTCCGTCTCCAATGTCCCAAACTATATTAGAGACCGAAGCTATGCCTCTATTTCGATTTCCCGTCGCCTCAGTTTAACGTCTCTTTACAATGTATGGTTTGCGGAGATAACTTGGGATACAACCGTCTTGGAAATGGGCCCAACCCGCCTACCAGAGACCGATGTACTCATCATAGTCGCCGGCCCACCCGGTCTCGTGCTTTCACTTTGGCTCTCTAGGCTCGGCGTCAACACGCGCATCGTAGACAAGCGCACATACAAGCTTTTCTCAGACAAGCCGATGGATAAGTGTATATGTCCCCTCTGACCTTCAACCACCAGCTCACCCCAGATCGCAGCTTCCAGGCCCGCACGCTCGAGATCCTAGACGGCTTTGGGTTAGGCGAGCGGGTATGGAAAGAAGCTAGCCACCTTCTCGGTAAGACGTCCGGTGCCTCGCCATTTGCCCCTACCTACCCAGCTCCGTAACCTAGCCCTTCTCGCATGCCTCCGCTCTCACGTACATGCTGACGCCTATTCCGGAGCAACCTCGCGAAGGACGATGACGCGGGCGCTATGATGCAGGAGTTGAGCGGAGGAGATCGCGCGAAGTACGCCATCGGGCGCGATGGCGCGCACTCATAGACGCGGAAGGTGCTGGGGCCGGACATCGAAATGAGAGGCGAGACGACGGATTTCATATGGGGCGTGCTGGACGTCGTGCCCATTACAGATTTCCGTGTGACCCACAATACTTGATGCACTCCGTTAACTTAGGGACGCATCTTGCTGTTGAAAGCTGACGTGAGGCGAAGCTGATATCCGGGATCGCCGTACGATCCATAGTGCCTCGTCAAGCAGCCTTATGATCATACCGAGGGGGAACAGATTAGTCAGGCTGTAAATCCAATTGACCGAGGTCTCAGCGGTAGGTGGGCGCGTCGATAGATCGAAAATCACGCCCGAGGTTATTTTCAAGGCGGCGCCGAAGATTATCAGTCTCTATAAGCTCGACTATTTGCGGGAGTACATGAAGAGTTCAACTATGTATACACTGCGGATTCATTCCTGCCAAAGTCCTGGTGGATTGCTCCGCACCCTCAAGTCACGCCACACCTGAACATAGAACATTTATCGACCAAGGTATACAATAGTACGAAGGGAAAACATCGAGCTGGATGGATACAATAAGAAAAGTTTAGATAAAAAAAACTTTGGCCACCGGGGGAATCGAACCCCCAAGGCCTAACGATACTCTCTAAGAATGCTCTGTAAGAATGCTTCGCTAGGCTGCACCAACGCAGCCTTTGGATCTTTTCTTATGGGCTATAAGGTTATTCTGCCCTATATATCTTACGCATGCCGGGGATATATGAAGCGGCGGCTGGTATAAAGTTCTTAGATGAACTTTATCCTAGTCTTCAAAACTCAGCGTGCGAGCATGCGTGTTGGCTACAGGCAGGGCGGCTTAAACGGGGTTGAGTCGAAACAATAGATTTTTATTAGTTTCTAATAACATAGGTGCCTATTGTCGTGGTGTATCCGGATGGATGTCGACGTAAACTGCCCCTTCTCACGGAAGCTGATGATGAAATTACACGCACATGTATGTACCACGTCAAATTCAGCAATCGGCGGTTGGGCAGGCAAGCTTATCCTCTCCAACATAACATAGCAATGCAACGCCTGATTATGATAACCCCTCTCGTACTCTATCATTTGCTTGAGCCTGATGTGCAGACAAGAACCTCCTTAGTGAATACTATCGACATCCTCTTCAAAATAACGCTCCAACACGATTTTCTTCAGTTGCTCAATGTCTTTCGATCTCTGGTGCTCATCTTCGGATGAATCATCCGGGTCTTTGAGATCATGTTTGAGCACTTCCTTTGTCGAGAAATGCTCTATGAACTCCGCTCGAGTGCTTACTAATTCAACAAGGTAGTCATCTGCAGAGGTTCGGGTCGACCCTAGCCTTCGTCTTTGCCACGGCCCAGAAAGCCATTTGGAAGCTATTCTGAGTCTCATTTGGCCATCGAGACGAGAATCCAAGGGCGCTGGCAAACTGTGTTCCACCAACTCCTTCATCAATTTCCTTTCCCATTTATATCCCCTTTCCCTGAATGCTGATATCCTCCTGAATGGCCTAATTAAACTCAGGGCTAATCTCCGCAACCATACGTGTCGGAATGTTTCCCATAGTGTGGTGAACCACGTAATGTTGAAGGCAACTAAGAGTAACGGAACAATGACGGCAATCGATATACCAACTCAGCACTGTTAGCTAGCCTCCAGCTGACCGGCTGGCTTCATCTTCTGGACTTACACAACAGACCGCAAAGATATTGCAGAGGCCATTTGACGTCATCTGAGGTCTCATCGCGAGGAAACTGTGCAATTGAGATCGCGAAAAATGATGACATGAAGGAAAGGGGAAGCTAATTACGTGAGTTAAGTCTTCTTCATATACACAGTCTTGACTTACAAAGACGATGGTCACGGTAGTGAATACCATAAGAGTCTAGGCATTGTTATTAGAAATGACTCGCCGTACGGTGTCGCTAAGTCATCGATGTAGGTAACTTACGTTTCCTTGCCTCGTCGTCTCTTCAGATTCTTCCCGAGATGATCGGGCCTCCCACAGGTTAGCCTGCCTTTGTTTGAGATCCAACAAACTCGTGACCTGCGTGTGTTTAGAGTTGGAGATTTGAGCCATCCTTTCGCTGCACGTACCGCAGAGCTAACAGACACTGCATGTCCATTCATAACATCGAATTTATTCTTCAGATCCCTCACTGTCCAGAGCAACGTACCGGCCGATTTCATACGGTCTAAACCAAGATGCTCAAATCTCCCCGAAACGAGCTTCTCAAAAACTTCCTTCTGTTGGTCTAGGACCGACTCGACCATTTTGATCTCGTCTAGGATATCTTGCACATCCTCAAAAAGCTTAAACTCTTCTCGGATATCAAGCAACTTCTTCAGATACTTGCTCCGTCGCTGTTGATATCCAGGGTATTTCTCCTGGAGCGAGTGAAGTTTGTCGGCATATCTAAGGAATCTGTGGAAGAGCTTCGATATCTTCTCCTCCTAGACTCGAGTAAGCTATTGTAACCTGATGAAGGAAAGGGGACGGACCGAATTCCCAATTGCGCTTTCGAAGAATTTCAAGAATTGAAGTGACTCCTCTCCGTGATCTTGGTTGAAGATACTGATACAAGTTGATATAATCCGAACGCCAATGTCCCAAACTGCTCTTATGGTACTTCCATACTCGTCAGACAATACGCAACTACGAATGTCATCCAAGTAGCTTGGGACGGCCCCCGTTCTTTGGGGAAAGCACGTAATCACAGTATCTGGGTCAGATTGGTTAGTTGATGGTATGATCCAAAGCCAAAGCTGATCAACCATCAAGATGTTGTGTTTCTTTGGTCTCGGGACTCTGGAGGTGGCCGCGATAGAATTCTTATACGTCGCATGGTTCCAACGAGCAACGACTTGGGTTCGATCCCTGTACGCTGTGTCCTTCAGCATATAGTAGTACGATTGATCAAGGGTCCTATGCAATAGTAGCAGGTGTCAGCATACGCTGTTCAATGTCACAAGTGAAACTATTCGTTAACACAGACCTTCGGGGATGGAGAGGCAGGTCGTTGTCATTGTGCTTATAGAATAGATAATTGCGAGTTACCGTTTCAAGTCCTTCAGTAACTTTAACAGAGGACTCCGAAAATGTTGGGGATCCGCTTGTATCCCATTGAGATTGCAGCTTGATCTCATCCTCATCCTCTGAGAGACCGTCATCACTGCAACACCCAACGTCAGTAATTGCTGCTTTTTCAATAGTTGTGGGTGTTCCGAAGCATTTTTCGGGAGCAATTAGTCCACGCAAATTCTCGAGGCAATTTTTCTATATTAGGAGTGACTGAAGGAGAACTAAAGCACTTGGGTATTTGCTCACGAGTCATCCGAACAGGTTGCCTCAGCCTCGAACTCACGGTCTATAAATCGTGACCGCAACTCATGTTTATGGATTTCATCGTTTAGGATACTAGTGTACGCATCTTGGCTTTCCGATTCGTGGTAGCTTATATACGGTATCTAGAAAATACTATTAATGAGGGCCTCGAGTTTCAAACATTATTTTTCACTCACCATGATAACAGTAATGTTCGGAGAATTTGGGAGGGTAGCGATTTCTGGGAACATGCACCTCTAAGACATTAGCATAGATCCTGAGAGGATTTACTCTTGGCTATACACAATATCAAAAGTTAGATAATAAGAAGAATTGGGTTCTTACGCTAGTTGCAGAACTGCCTTCTCTACAGTTTGACGGCCATGGCCATGCCTTGTGTCCCAGCTGGACGAAGAGATCCTAGAGGTATTAGCACTAGATTACTCCTTCTCAGGAGATATATCCTTACATTAATCCAGGCCATCTGTTTGTCTTAGCGGTCATCCAGTCTGGGGGTGAGAGGCATATGGACGTACGTTATTATGAGGTATATGAAGCCATCTACACATCGAGGTTATACCTTCCTTTTTATACTCCTTTTCAAGTCGATCAAGGACCTCAGTGCCCTTAGTTCCTCGATACAGAAGTTCCTTAATGCTCACAGTCGTCGGCCGATATGTTGCGTCCCTCCCTTTGGGAGTGTGGAAGATAGATGTTATGGAAACCTCATTGTATCGGCAGGCTTGTTCGCCACCATTCCCGGGGGGCTTACTCTTTGATAAAATTCGGACCTGGGGACCCTTCAAGGGCTGCTCCATCGCAAGTAGTTTAGCCAATGCCGGGTCATAACGTCTTGCGTTCGAGATCGGGGTTAGCCCTTTGCGATTTCTCTCGCGGGGATCCGCGCCGTGTCTAAGAAGCTCGGTCACTACAGTAGAATCGCCGTAGTAAGTTTGAACTGCCACATGCAGAGGCGTGTTTCCGGCTTTGTCGCGTTGTTTGAGAAGATACTTCGGTGGCCGCGTCTGGACTAACACTTTAACCATCGCCAGATCCCCTCTTTCGACAGCGAAATGCATTGCGGTACGACCAGCGATCGGATCGGTTGCTTTGAAACAACCACCTTGGATTTTGACTCTTTCTATAATTGAAAGGTCCCCCCATTTTGCAGCCTTCAGTATCCTATGAGAGCGAATAGCAGCAAGTAGATTCCTACGAATGAAACGAAAATCCGGATCCTTCGTACTTGAGAATGTGGCGAGGCTTGGTATGTCATCACCAGGTGAGGTGCGCTTGAAGTTTCCGAGATTTACATCCTCAATCTTCCAACGAATCTGCTTGCTTTCAGATGAAGAAAACGGGCGTTGCCAAACGTCGGTCAAAGTGAATCCACTCTCTGCGGCAAATTCTTCAAAGGCCTCGTATGATATGAATGAGGAAGAGAACACCGGGGATTCTTGTGGTATTCCTGCAGCTGAAGCAGTGTATTGAAGGATGTGCTCTAGTTTGCTTTTGAGAAGCGGACTTGCGAATGTTAACACTGCCGCTGTAGAGCTTCGCAAGTCTTGTTGAAAGTGTTTCAATCGAGGTGACAATCTCTGTGCAGCGCTCTTATCATTTCCCAATACCTTGGCCAAAAGAACACAGCCATATCCGTGGCCGACGAAAATGACAGACTTGTATGCCGGGATACCCTCCAAGACATCGAGGATGTAGGAGGCAGCAGCATCAAAGTCAAAGACGCCACTGCCAAGATCAACACCGAAACCTATCATCCGGCACCTGGCCCGACTCCATGGGAGAATATGCGGCAACCAGTTTGTTGTCTGCGGTATTGCCTTTAACGACGTGTTAGCAGCGTCCACTTGGTCTTCCTTTGAAATTCCATCCTTGGTTTCGGATCTGTTTCCAGTCAGCCTTTCTGAACCCGGTAGGCGCATGAACATTTGGCACAATACCGATTCCGATTTTCTCGTTTATCGACGCTACGGGCTGTGTGATGTCCTTGTGGTAAGAGTGGGACATTACCCGACCATCGTTTGACTAAGGACGGCTCTTGTGAATCTTCCTCAGGTTGGATGCGACTATCTCGTTTGTCTCGTTCTTCGGATGGCATAGAACTGTTGTGACCTGACTCTGGGTTGGGAGCAGAGCCAAAAACAAAATCCGATGGCCCGTCGTCATCGGCATTGTTCTTTCGCAAATAGAAAGCGACTAAAAGGATAGCGAAGTCGTCGTGGTCCCCTTCATCCACCCGAATGTCGTGCTTCTGGATCTTCGCCTCAATGTCCCTCCCTAAGGAAAGGTTTGGATTCCGGGGTGGACGCGGCAATCCGGAAAAGGCAGCGGTCTTGGGTGATAGCCGTACAGACTCGCGAGATTGATGAGAGATGCTAGAGATGGCGGCTGTGTTAGCGGACTTGGGTGGATTAGATCTTCCCGCGTTCACAGAAATTGCGACATCTTGTAGAGGTGTTCCTAATGTGTCAAGAGTGCCGCCTATGTTGTTCGCTGGTGATGGGTTCCTCGTTTGGCTCGATTCTCCGACATCCTCTCTAGCTTCCTGGCTCATAACTTCTGGAGCCTTGCCTCGATCTTCGGTCTGTGCTTCAGAATGAGCTGGACGGTCATTTGCGTTCTCCTCATTCTCATTATCTAGCCGGAAGCCCACACGATGATTCCTTCTCGTATCTTGAGTTTGTTGGCTGCCCATGGCAGACGGCCGAGACAACGTCAAAGAATGCTGAGGTGGCGAGATAACATATACAACATTACTTTCTGAAGAATGAGAGGCGAGAAGGGACCTTATCGGCTCGACCCTGGACAGCCAGCTTATATGCATCTCGACAACCCCACTTCCGCTTTCTGCAAGCCATAGCCGCCATTTATGATCCAGATTCAACTTAAGATGGCTTGATAGCCCGCTGAATTCCGACCAATTACCAGATGGTTGCCTTTAGGGCAGGGCATCGGGTTGGATCACTAGTTATCAGGTGTTCCGTGCTGGAGTTGTCAATGAAGCAGGCTCAGAGACTCGCATCAGAAACTTTGACCCCCTTTCCCAACCCAGGTCACGTAGCACTGCAGCAAATATTGATGCATCACAACCTAAGCGACGCAAACCGGCCGCGGTTTGTTAGAATACCTATCTTGAGGCAGCACGACAGCTGCATAGTAAAGGGGCAATACCATCGATCTTCGGACGTATCGTCAGTTACAGGTATAAAAGTCTTGCGCCATGAAACTTTTCATATTGGGAACGGTTTTTGAGTATCGAAAAAGAAGATCAGTACGATTACATAGCTCGGAGGGAGTTCAAAAAACCTCCGGGGGAGTAGAAAAGTAGGTATTTCGTACCTCCCCTGGGTCTATTCCCTCTCAACATTCGCACTAGCAGGGGGGGTATAAGGTACCTACTTTTCTATTCCCCCGGAGGTTTTTTGAACTCCCTCCGAGCTGGAACCCGGATCAGGACTCACACTCCTTACGCATAACCCTGATACGCAGTGAATGGACAGTACTCGCCCGTTAAATGTAACCCTAACCCATGTGGATACGATCATGGAGTCCACGGTAAGGTCCATTCATCTAGTTCGTGCGGGGCTCGCCTCCGTACCCGAACCAGTGGAATGGAGATTATCGTCACCTAGCGGAGAAGCTGAGCTGAATGTCACTCCTGCCACTGCAAGAAATGATCTGCGCACATGTAAGCTGCATTGAGATTATCTAGGCGCTAGGATTGAGGGCGGATACATCACTAGGTTAGTAAAACAAATGTTGGTATGGGAGAGCCTGCTTAGTAGGTAAGAGAGCCAGCAAAGAAGAGATGCCAGCCCTGCAGGGCTGCTTGCTTCAAAACACTTCAAATGTATGCAAAATAGAGTGATCAGTATGCAATAGATAACTTCAATTGGATATCTTCATTCTGATGTACCTATGCCGATGCCTCCTCTCCTGGTGTGAATCGAAAAGAAACCTCTCGCGTATAAATATCAATCTAGCATGATTAGATATGTAACTCAGACTAACCAGCCCGATACCATATCATGTAATACTACTTCACTAGTGGCTACACACGAATTTTGAAACCTATGTATCGGTAAGTGGAGGGTGAGATGGCTTTGGAGAGGGGTGACTCATAAGAAGGTAGTTTGACGGCATCAGCACGTGGCTACTCACTCGATATCCACCTGACCAGTGGAGGAAACTGTTGTGGCGTGGCCAAGTAGATAGATATTATATTCTATTAGTCCACCACTCCCGGGGGCAAAACAGCCAGGTAATCCAACGGTGCCGTCTCGCGTCCGTTCGGTAACGTGTCGATCCTAACGACATCGCCCTCCCCGATCTCGACAGCCTTAAACGTGATGCGCGTAGCAGAATGCCCATCAATGCCTCTCGTGAGTGTGTACCCGAGCCGATTCTCTAGATCGCCGACCCAAGACCCCAGACTCTCATCATTGAGGAACAGCTCGTACTCCGCCTTGCCCTCGTACAAATCGTAGTATGCAACCGCGAGATCATACGTTCCCGCGGGGTAATCCAGCGTAGCGGACACGCTGGCTGCTGTCGAGTTATCCGCCGTCTGCACGATGCGCAAGCCAGACGCGACCTCGAAGGGCGTGACGCCCGTTATCTTGTAGCCACTTACCTGCATTTGTTCAGCCTCGACGCGCCAGGGATGGTTACCGACGCGACCGCGCTCGTCCGCGATCCGCGACGCGTTGAAGTAAAACTCGTTGATGGCGTCGCGCCAGACGATGGCGTGGCCGGCCTGGTACTCGAGGCGGAAGGCGGTCTCCTCGAAGCGCTGCCGGTCGATGCGGCCGCACAACCGGGCCCACTGGTGCGGGAACGACGCCGCCGTCTCCGCCCCCGCATAGTGCGCGTCGTAAAAGTGCTGGATCACCGTCTTGCCGCTCTTGAGCACGTGCGTGTACGGCACGTGGTGGAACCACAGGAGTAGGTCATCGGGCGTGCTCTCGATCGCCTCGAATTGCGCGGCAACTTCTGCCGGGTATTGGCCCGAAAACCCAGTTCCGTTCCAGACCGTTCGGTCCATGCCGATGCTATCCGAGTCTGCGCGCGTCCACTGGCCCCAGGGGTTGTTGTCCATTGATTGCGGATTCGGCCCGTAGTGCGGGCCCGTGATATCCGTCAGAGTCTGGATGCCGAGGTTGCCGGTGTAATTCTCATAGGCGGGCCAGGACTCCATCGACATTCGCGTGATCGTTTCCAAGACCAGGTCGTCGAGGCCGAAGGTCAGACGAGTCCAGTCTTGCAGCATGGCTACACTGTCGTCGGTCGGGTCCCAGGCTAGGCGCCCGTACGCGTAAAGATTAGACATAGAAAGGTGAGAACCGAGCCAGGTCGCGTTTAGCCCTACGTTGACGACGCCAGCGTATCCGCTGAGTCTCTTGTTGAAACGTTTGCCGGAGAGGATGTCAGGTCCAATGACAGATTTCTCACCGTCAACGCGGAGGTCGAAATCGAGGATTGTCCTCCAGAGCGGTGGGAGGTAGACGAGGTGGCACTGCTGACCTAGATATTCCTGTGTGATCTGGAGTTCGATGGCGGAGGCCGTCTGCTGCAGGTGGGCGAAAAGTGGCGACGGCGGTTCCCGGACCTGGAAATCGATGGGCCCGTACTTGACCTGTACAACGACATTATCGTCGAATTTGTCATCAAGATCTCTAAAGAAATCAACAGCGGCGTTTGCACGGTCATCTTTCCAATTGCTTTCATTGAGATTCATATGATCATACACAAAAGCGCGGAACATGACAATGCCGCCGTGAGGTTTCACGGCTCTTGCAAATAAGTTGGCGCCGTCGGAGAGCGTGCGGTTGTATGTCAGGGGGCCGGGCTGTCCCTCTGAGCTGGCCTTGACGAGGTAACCGGCCATGTCAGGTACGTGTTCGTACAGCTTGCTCGTAATGTTGCTCCACCAGGTAATGACAAACTCGTCAAGTGGATCAAACGTGTCTAGACCACCGAAGGTCTGAGGCGATGCGAAGTTGAGCGAGATGCCGATCCGGACACCCCACGGCCTCATAGCATCGGCGATCCTGCCCAATCCCGCCATGTTCTCGTCACTCAAGATGACCGGGTTCGCGTTGACGTTGTTGATAACGATGCCGTTGACACGAATCGAGGCCAGAAGGCGAGCGTATTCCGAGATCCGAGTCATGTTCGATACAGTGACATTATCTTTGAAGAAAATCGACAAGCCAGCATACCCGCGTTCAATAGTCCCGTCCATATTATCCCATTGATTTATCCATCGGATCGAGGCGCTAGGATTAGTGGCATAGGCGACCTCGGTGAAGTTTCCCTGTGCTAACATGGAGAGATATTCGAATGCGCCGTACAGTGCGCCGCGCTCGTTCTGGCCCGCAATTTCGACCGTGTCACCTTTTGTGCTAATCCAGAAGCCATCTTCTTCGAGTTCTAGGGGTCCAATTTCACCACCAGATTCGGCGAAGGCCTCGATTGTGCCTACGATCACAGAGGGTCCTTCGGTAGATTCGTGTGCCACTTCAAGTCTCTTACCAAGAATACCCTGGAAGCCTTTTTGTAACTCTTGTCCGGCAATATAGACAGGACTGGTCTCAGTGCTGTTGAGAGCGACAATGGTGGTTGGAACCTTTGCTTGGTTGAGGATGTCGCAAGGAAGTCGAGCGTATCGCAACCAGCCATCTCGTCCATCCTCTGCCACAGCGAAACCGACAGTAACCAAAAACCAGATCCCGCGCATCGTAACGCACCTAGCTTAATGCACCCAGTCAGCCAGTCGTGGAAAAGATTGCTGTGCCTCACAACTTCAGGTTGTGAGGCACAGCAGATCTGACCAGTTATATGTTCATGATCTGCTACCCCAATGCGATGCAACCATGGGTAGAGAAACGAAAGTTTCTCCTCTTCCAAGAACCTGGTAAACACCTAGACAAGGCACTCATTTTAGGCTAAAGTCCCCAGGACAGTGGAAATGCCCTCTCTATCTCCTGAGACCAATTCGGCTAAATACATTATGCCAGGGGCTATACGTCCAATAAGCTGTCAGTTTTTTTTTTCTGTACGTCTCTTTACGCCTAATTCTGGCTACGAAACTTGAACCAACACTTCTTAAAGCTTCATGTTCCTACACACAGAGCGTGTTACTATGATGCGTGCGTGGGGTACGTAACATGCCACAACTCTGCACCTCCACTTCGGGATAGAGCCAAGTTGGAGTAAGGTAGCAAGCAGCAGGGTATCAATGCGGGGGAGTTCCAGCAGAGTCGTTGTCATCCAGTTCCACATGGTCTCACCAGGAATGATTGCAAGGTGTAAATCGATCCCGAGCTCCCGGCATCGCCACCCTTTGTCCCGCCCGCCGAGTCCCGCTGCCGAAGCAAGCCCCTAACTTAGGTACACCCCGAACCACATCCGTGATCTCGACCGAGCGTTGTTAGTCCGCGCCATTAGCCACGAGTAGAGTGCCGTCCAATGCACCACTCCGATACTTCCCCATGATAGGTTGTTGCCCGAGGGCAGAAGCTCCGGATGGTCTCTCCGGCGCCCCACATCAAGATGTGACAACTCTTGGTAGGCAAACAGGGTAACGTTGACCGGCACCGAAGTATCCTGCATGACAGCCCCGAAGTTCGGTGTCAATCAGTGCAGGTTCGGCGCTCAACCGGTGGGCTGTCGTAGCTCTAGATGCACGTCAACCTAATAATGACCGATCTCTACACTAGCAATATTAGATCTAGTTTTTATGTTGCGGTCAGGACAGACATAGGCAGGGGGCTTATACGTCTGGTCACAATACTTTTATGCCCATTCTCCTTTCTATGGGAAGGATCGTGGATCTGAAAGGTGGCAGCAGTCAGCTTAGGAAGCTAGCATAGTATCCTTTTACTAGCAAACAAGACTTTAATCAATGGGTGGTCTATTAGTTTATGCTAATCAAACAGGCAAAATATCACTATTTTGGCCGTTGAGGTAAATTACCATAGATACCTAGCGCTGTTAGGTAGTAAAAATCATAACATACGTTCTACTCTAGAGTTTTAGGTATATATAAGCCTATCACTGTTCTAGGTATATGGCCCGATGTCAAGCCCCCTTTTTGTAGATTTATCCAGATCCTTGTGTCATTCAGGATCATTCTCCAATTCACGGGTAGTACAAATCACAATGGGGAAGAGCTTTATTCTTGAGTCACTACAAGTCCCTAGCAATGTGTACCTATGTGTCAGAAACGTGAGATGTGGCCATTCGCAGCCCTAATAATTTTAGGTGAACTGGCAAGAGTGGAACAGTTTCAACAATATCTGTACAATAAAATTACTCAAGCTATCGGTTTGGCCACATGACACTAGATAGTCCATATTGTATCTATCGTAAGCTGTGCCTCACACCTGACTGAGAGAGATTCCGTCGTTCCAGCTGCCAGAAGGGCGGATTTTCCAGCCCAGGAAAGCCATATGTCGGCTTCATTATCGAGGAGCCGCTGTGTGAAGTGTAGAAGGTATGCAATACAACTGAGGTGGCAATGAGAACTTTTGCCCCCAAACTCACCTATTGTGTATCAACCTTAGGGTAGCCAGTCTGTAGACAATAGCGTTCGTCACAGATTATTCACAGACTAATTAGTGAATTACGACTTCAACAATGGAAAATCCTAGACAATGATCAGTTAATCAATTCACCCAGCTCCGATTTCAAAATTATAAAGTAATTGAGCCGTCGAGCTAAAGAAGTCTTCTTTTCAATCTCCCCATCGTCAATCATAAAGATCATCACCCGTGAAAAACTTCATAAGCTTATCGACTTCAACCTTGAGCATCTCCGATACTAAGCAACATCAAGAAAAGCTCGCCCTGGATACATCAATATATTAACTCGCTCGTTGTGCCAAGATGAATCCACCCATGGCTTGGTCTCCCTTAGAAACTCGCCGCCTTGAGACTGTGCTTGGACTTCACAGGGCGTTTCAGGGGGCAGACTACCACCGGCAACTGGCATTCTTGCATGTTAACAAGCCCGGGTCAAACTACGCGGCGGTAAATCCCCTCGAACTGGAGCTGTCATTGGTCTTGAAAAAGCAGGAGTTATTCCAGTCGCTTCCGCGTGATGACCAACATCTCTATCTGCGGCATCTTTTCGCGTATTGGATCATCCAGCACCCAGGTCAGGCGTTCGCTAGCGATGAGGGCAAGTGTATCGTCTGCGTTACTCCCCATCTACACCTTTTCGTGCGAGACCTCCGCATCGGCGCGTTCAACGGACGGAATCGAAATTGGTTTCGCGGGCTCGCAGAATGCCAGCGACAAGAGGCTCGGATGCTGCTAGATCATATAATGCAGAACGAGGCCATTCGTAATGCAAACACGCCCCGCGGGCAAGCTGCAACTAGCTATATGCCGCCGCGGCTTGCTCCCATCATTCGACTTGCTCCCATCAGCAGCATTCTCAATCCACCTGACGAGGACCATCCTGCTGGTATTACTGAGTCGGACCGGGCTTAATAAACATCCTAGATGGAGGGAAGGGTATGGATTATTGGAATATCTGGTGGCTGGTATGCAATATACAGGTGGCTGGCGACCCACACCTGTGGCTATATATGGAGGATATACCCTCCTACCTGTGATACGTCTCTTACTACTACTACCATCAATATAACTGATGTACACACTCATAACCTGCGTATCTATTTCAACATGGATTCAATGCTCGTATGTTGGCATGACATTCCCGAGTATGCTGCGGATACCTAGGTTAATGATTCTTCAATATAGTGGGCTCATAAATACCTGCTGCTACCTCGGATTACCATACTATTAGGCCCTCTTCTTTTTGCCTCGATTGATGGGCCGCGAATTCGGGTGTAGTCATCACAAGGATCAGGTGCCTGGCTCTAGGAATATAGCTGTCTTAAAGGCTGACGCTTGGTTCTTCTCTTGCCTCTATGTTAAAGGAATAGCTTTCGGCTGTCGGTCGTGAGCATAGTAGGTCTGGTCGAGAAGCTAGAGATGTTCTACGATAAATAAATAATACCAAAAGCAAGAATAGCTATCAAGATTTGAGATCTAAAAAGGCGATTGGTTAGATAAACTATATTTCCTAATAATATAATTATCATACAGCTCATGTAACTAAAGGGCGTAAGGTAAGAGAACGCCGCTAACATCATAACGTATCGCTACTGTTCTCATAGGACGCCCTCATACTACCTATTATGCCGTACAACACTGCTCATGTGACACTTTATTTGTGTGACATTGGGTATAAAGACCAAGGCTGGGGCAAATCCTTCCAGACATCGGAACGAAACTTGCTTAGCTATACGTTAGGGTAAATCCTCATTAAATTACATAAACGTTCAAGTGTAGACAGACGCCTTTGAATAAGATATAGTAACATGTGGGAGACCCAACCTCCCTCTTCTGGCGCTCCCAACACCCAACGTTTCCATTCCGCAGTTTGACGCTTCAAGAATTTCGATGGACCACCGGACGGCTAAATTTCTCCCATTTTCCCTCTTCTCCCATCTCATGTTCGCGGATGTCGAGAATGTGCGCTAGCTCCTAAAGCATAGAGTGTCGCCCGAGCTTGCATACCAGCCCGTTATCCTTGGCTACAGCCCATGCGTCGGGAAACATCGAGTCCACAACGACGGTATGATGCTACCTTCGAGGTACCTGAAGACGAGGCTAGTATCGCGGGCTTGTACCGCAGAACTGGACTATTCCCGATTATCGACGCACCGATGGATATAAGTTCATGCCAAAACGAATCATCTTCCGGACTAGAGCAGCGGAACAAGGGTGGGCTACCTTCGGCGGAGAGGGTACCTTTCATAACAGCCATACTGGTTCGAGGCCAGCATTCTACGCCCCGCTCCCCGAACAGGAATGATAGCGGCCAGGATGTGGCGCTTGAAGATGTCGTACAACATGCTTGGTGCAATGTCCGGCCCGCGAGAGACGCTTTAAGGGAGAGATGGAACTTTGCGGAGACGGGGCTTGTGATACACGAGGTGAAGTCTATTCAAAGGGCTGATTCCTCATTAGAGCCGTTTCTGACTGTACCTATGTAACTGGAGAAACTTCAGTGTGGTTATCCCAAGCTCAGCACAAACTGAACAAGTCATGATCCATCAAACATGGGTTCACAAGACGTTTCAAGTAGAGGCCACTCTGCGAGGGAAGGTTTAATCAGTTTTACCAATGCCATATAATTTTGTTCAAATAATATTTACAGGAGAACTAGCGCCTAGGACACCCTAGAGACACAAGTATCATAGAAAGGAAGACATGCCCCTAGAGTTCATACAGCCATTGTTCCTGAACCCCATCCAAGTTGAATTTCCATATGCTCACTTCAATCTGTCGCCCCCTAATCTATCTCTTATTTACTGGCCGAAGTTGGGAAAGCCAGATGGTATACCCGAAGGGATGCCAGTGGGCACACCAGTGGGCACACCAGTGGGGGCGCCAGAGGGGAAACCGCCAGGGAAACCACCGGGAAACCCGGGAGCACCATGAGGGCCACCAGATGCTAAGGGGGGAACCCCGCTGGGAAACCCGCTGGGGATCGGTCCCGATGGCAACGGAGGAGGGCCGCCGCTAGATTGAAAGTCGCCCTCGGCCTGTCGCTTGGAGGGGAAGTTGGCACCAGAGGGTAGAGGCGCAGCACCGCTGGGTGGCGGGCCAAGGGGCGGTTGGCCAGAAGGGAAAGGGAAGAAGCTACCCGTAGGGAAACCACTAGGAGGTGGCGGCGGCGGGCCAGGGAAGAAACTGCCGGTTGGGATGGGCCCGTGAGAGAAATCGCCGGCGTCCTGTCTCGCTAAGAGAGCAGCACCAGTTGGGGCAGGGGCACCGCTCGGAAAGCCGCTCGGGAAGCCGCTCGGAGGAACGCCGCCGGGACCTCCAGGACCGCCAGGGCCACCGGGGCCGCCGAAGGGGCCACCAGGCGCACCGCTGGGAGCATCGCTAGGAGCCCGGGAAGCACCGGTGGGAGAACCACCCCTTGGCCCACCAGGACCACCAGGAAAGGGAGGCAACCTGCTCGATGGCGGACCAGAAGGATCCGGGCGCACAGCTGTAGAAAAGGTGGTGCCCTGGGCAAAGGCGCCGGCGACGAGAGCGAGGTTGACAATGGAGTACTTCATTTTGCAAGAGAAAGTCGGCTGTTGGAGTAACAAAACCTGAGTCTGATGAATGACTTCCAGCAGTGTACAAGAGTGCTGCTTTGGCGAAGAAAAGAAAGGCGATGGAGTGATGGAACAATGGCTGCTGTTGGAATGATGAGATGATGGATGGATAAGTGGACGAGTCTCCCATATTATATCCTCATCGTCTTGTCGACCAGCCTCAGGCGTGACGCCCTCATGATGTGTTGGGTTGCCATCGACCCATAGCCATTGGTGGATTTCCTCACTCGAGATGATAGAGTAGCTGACGAATACGCTAGAGCCACTATTCCCTAATAATGTCGATCGGTAACATCGTTCAGCAAGCCCCGAGGTCCGTTGTGGATTACGGGCGCAAAAGACGCGTCAACGAGATGGGCTTGTTTCACTCCACAGGACCAAGCAGGTTATCTCTTCGTTTCATGATTAGTGCACTGCCATACAAGATTATCAGAGCCGATGCCATCCCAGGGACATGAATAGATTCAAGGACTTACCTCCACTACCACGTACAACGTTAGCCGCGTCGCCGCTTACGAGAGAGGTCAGTGTTTATAATTAATTGGTTGAGGCCGCCATTATGTTTCGCGTTTATTGTGGACATAAGCCAATGCAGGGGGTCAGCCTAGACTTTTTCAGGATGACATATTCCCATTTTACGGATGGATCATCATTAGGGGGGCTGATATATGTTCAATAATGGCAATTTCCACATATAACAACGTAGATAGTATAATATAGCCATATTGGTAGGTAACAGTCCGGTCGTGTCCTTCAAATAATTACTTATGTCCATATTCATATAGCTATCCCTAGGCCCATGAGAGATATGTCAAAGACAATACTACGTATCGCTAGGTATACCTATATAGAATTACGAGAAGGTATTAACGGGGACCCCTAGAGCTTATGGAAGTTACTTACTATTATTATGTGTAAATATTGGGGGTGGATCTTTGGAAGTTCCCCAGACGACTTAAATCGTTGATCCGGAAATACTAGTTACGCGACACTCTAACTGGAACAAGACCGTGCAAAACCTCGCCAGGCCGGACACCGAAAAAGCCGACGACGCAAGCTTATAGAACCAAACATGATATATGCTAAGCATTACGACTTCAAGAAGTCATAGCGTGCCTAATTCATTACGGATATAACTGAATCATGACAAATCATGCTGTGTATCTATTGTCATGTATAGAATAGAGATAATGGAGAAGCCTGACTAGGGTTATTCGACATATCTGTTTGAGGCCCCGTGCGTCTACCATCGTTGGCGCTCATCTATCGTGCCTCATACTAAGGTTAAGTCAATTTTATGGCTTTTCTATAATGAGACGACATCAGAAGAATAAGTTACACTAGTACGTAGCATGATGAGGAGATCCAACCTAGTATCTTCTGTTTGGGAAATCACTACGAAGTACTTCTAGCTCATTGCCTATTATCTGTCCGTTCAACTACCTGTTATCTGACTATAATTCATGACCCCATCACCGTTCTCTAGCTATTGTGCCCGTTTCGGTAGCGTGGTATTGCATTTGGAATTAACATGCCTGAAATTGCAACTTAACGTCTAGTCACAGGTGATTCCATTAAGAGTTTGCTTTATCCAATTCTTGAGAGTCCTTAGAAGTGATGAAATCAAGAGTTAGGATTGCCAACATTGGCAGGTCTCCAAACTGGCAACGAATGACATCGAAGGGAATATGGATTAGTATCATCAGGGCTCAGCAATGCGTAGAGTTAGCAACAGTCTGCAGTTGTTTGACGAGGAGGGTTGGGTTGATATGTTACCTGCATCAGCTTGACGTTGTTGGTGTTCGATCAGTAGCATTTCTTTCCCTAGGCTTTCACCACATGCCTGAAAGTGCTGTGCTGGCATAGGTGAAATTCTAAAACCGAGTCAATAGTGAGATATTGTAATAACTCTTGAAAACTTACCCCTTAGATGACAGTTATATGACTAGGCAAAGTCTCTACTTCGGCACCTTGTCACAGATTATAAACCCCATGCCTTTGCCTACATGCTCACAACTAGATCTGTTATAATACAAGCCAGATTGACGGACTCGCAACATTGAACCGTGTGGGTTATCTACTGATCTTGATATCACCCCGAGTCTACTGGACTATCGCAATAAGTTATCCTCTACCGTTGAGTCTATATGCCCCTATATCTAATCTATATGAGCTGCACTAATCAGTCGCCTACTGAAATATGTTTGATGACATATCATATCGATACCTCACTTCCAATGACGTTGTGCACCTTTTCGTTTAGGTCGACACATTCTCAATAGAGATGGACATAGAAGCGCCATCTAGCCGATACTCACCAATAATTCTTCGTATATTAAATATATTAACTGGCGCTGCTTTACGGAGCTCGATCCACAGAATAGCATCGGACGAGGTTGGGTAGGTAAACACGCATATACGCAGTGAGCATTTGTATGTAGTATGTTATATCTTCGTGCCAACATATACTTCTTTACATACCCAGATATAATTACAACTCCTTTCATTGGGTATCATCTACATATTCTATCATACTCCTTACTCGATCGATGAATCATTCACTGTACCAATCACTCGCACTACTCCAACACGAGTCCAATACTTCGATGTCCTTTTAACTCCTTTCCTTGGTATTCTATTATCACATTGCTTTCCCTCACCCACGCATGCCTAACCAGACAACATGCTTCGTATGAACAATATATGTATGTATATATGTATACCCCCAGAAAGAACAGCACGGGGTTGACTCGGATGCAAATGCTATATAGATCCCCACTAAGTTCAATTCGGTTCACCCACATACTTCAGGTAGTTTATGTAAGTAGTCACTCAGCCCAGGGACACTCTCTCCCTCTATCGCACTTCTATGTAGCTTACATGCTTGTAATCCATCCATCCCCAGAGATTTATCGATAATACAGCAAGTATGCATGTCCGTACTCCCCGTGAAGCTTCCTTCTTTTCCTCTCTTCATACGCGTGCCTGTATATGCGCATCCCATGCATGAACCTCTCGACATTGGAAATGCAAGCGACTCCAGGCATCGTGCCAACGTACCCATGCACTTAAGAAAACAAGCTTTTGATCTCGATGCGTTCATTCCACCGAATGGGTCGATACACCACATCCAATACACTCACTCGTCTACGTCGATGCCATTCCGTCTGCCATCTGTTCGTCCGCGACTGCATTCCCAAGTACATACACAGGCATACCCGTGAAGCGTAGCCCCTACCTACTCAGCGAATGGGTCTCGGCCTCTTGGCACAGATCTCCACAAAGAACGCCGAGGACCTCTTGCGGCCATTCCTGGTCCCGTTCTCACGGTCCGAGACCTCGTTGGAGTACTCGCTCGTAGCCGGTGTCAGCTCGTGGGAGAGGGATTTCGAGCTGGCTTTTAGCAGCGGTGTCGGGACCAGCATCGGCTCGGGTTCCTCAGACGACGAGGAGCTCGTGTCGATCGTGGTAATCCTGTCGTCCACCACCACTGTCACCTCAGCGCTCACGCGCGTCTCGACGGTTTCCGCGAGCGGCGGCGTACCGCCTGCGGTGTTGGGTTCAGCTATCTTCTCGCTCGAAACGACTATGCCTGTCTGTGGGCGGGGCTCTTCATCGAGTAGGGTCCCGAGCCAGGCCTCGCGGATGGCGAGGCCGAGGGCGAGGGACACCTTCCTGGCGACGCTGTTTCCGATGATGCGCCGTTGGTCGCCGGGCGACCCAATGAGCACCTCGTGGTCGAGGAAGCCCTGGGCGCGCTTGGCTTCCATGACGGAGACGGGGCGGGGCTGGTGCCAATGGTTGGACGCGCCCATGCGCGCGTCCGTCGGCGTGCACGCAGTTGCGATGGTGCCGAAGAGGCCGGTCGGGTCGATGCGGGTCCAGCCCTTGGAGCCTCTCTTCACGCGTTGTGCCGGTTCGGCGGGGAATAGCTGTCGTTCGGCCGGGGTTATCACGGGAGACAGCCAGGGTTTTCGACCGAACCAGGCCTTGTCGAAATTCATCCCCCAGGGCTGGGTTGGGATGCACAAGATCTGTTTTCGTGTCGGGGCAGTGTAGCCAACGGATAGTCGATGGTCTGGGAAGCCGATGCAGTAATCGGCTTTCCCGTCCTGGATGTCGGGTAAGTCTCCGACGGCATCTCTGACGCTCACGTACTTAAACGGAGTCGGCACGATCTCTCTTTTGTCTAAGGGAAGCCCACAAGAGGTCTCGCCGAACTTGTGCAGTGGTGTTTTCGGCAGATGGGAGTGAGAAGGTCGTGGGTTTCTGAGTGTTCGAAAGCCGGGAGCTGCGAAACAGAGAAACACCCGACTTCGAGACTGTGGCTCGCCGTGCGACCACGCGTCTAGGAACATGACTTGGACTTGGTAGCCTAAGCCCACGAGCGCGCAGACTAATTGCGAGAAAACACACTTGTCCTTGTCTTTCGTGGGTCTAACCATCTGTAGTACGTTTTCGAGTAGCCCATAATGCGGACGGTAGAGGTCTACGTAAGATGCAAACGATGCAACGAGAGATTGGTTCTTGCGCTGCTTATCCGTGTTCTTGTCAATGGTCAGCAACGAAAACCCAGGACACGGCGACCCGGCGCTAATAAACTGGACGTCTCCGGGCCGGGGCACTTTGCCGCCGTCACCCACCAAAGCCCGAAGCAGGAGGTCGTCAACTGAGCCCAAGAACGGTGTGCATACATCCGGCTCACAATTTGCCATATATGTATGTATAGCTTGACTCCAGATATCGTTAGCCCATCGCATCTCAACAGCACCCCCGTCTTCTAGGCCGCGACCAAAATTTCCACCGCCACAAAATAAGTCTAGACCCTGAAGTTTTTGATTCATGTGGAATGGGTCAAAGCCTTGTCGTAGGTGACCCAAACGACCAAGATCAAGCGGCATGTATGTCACCTTGCCGTCAGTTATGATCTGTTGATGTGTCATAAAGAAAACGTTTCCAGTTCCATTGCGATCGTAAGGCGTAGGTATTTTCTCGCCCGGTTGGAATGCTCGAACCAGGCATCGCCCATATATTCTTTTAGAAGCAATCTCGACAAGCTGATGGGAATAGACAAGTTCGTTCGGAGGTGACTTGATAGCATCCTTATCAACATCTTTTCTGCGAAGAAGCCTGCGCAATCGGACGTACGGTTCGTCGCCTTCTTCGATTAATGCCTCGACAATGAAAGGCTCAAGGCGAAGTGCTTTAACCTCGACGAGAACTGCGTCGCCTATCTCATAAGACGGCTGAGCTTCTCTGTCCCTACAGGTCAAGTGTTCTTCCTGGAGTGTAGTCCATCGACAATCATCCGTGAGATAGGTTTGGCGGACGAAGAACTCGGCCGACGTGGAAGGGTTACCAAACCACTCTACACTATGTGTGGCGAGAATTTGATCGGCTTGAATCTTTGCCATATTATGATGGCATGTGCAATTGTTGGAGAGGAAGAGCTCGTTGGTCCAGGGATATTTCATGACTCCGCAAGGCGTGTGAGATGATTGGTACATCCAAATGACGTCGAACGACCGCCTGCCTCTTGGGGATTGATGAACCTTCTGTACCAAGCCGAACCAGGGTAAGTTCTCTCCGTCGTGATGCTTTGACGTCTCTTGTCGCCACCGCGTGTCTGTGACCCTCGCGTCATCTGGGGGAGTGGAAATCACATCTCCGGGCTGGATTGATGCAATGAGCATATCATGATCAGAATTGTTTCGTTTGACTGTTTGCGGGTAGATCTTCCGGATTGGTCGATTATTTCGTACGAAAGCTGATCGCTTCTTTTCGATGGCGCCGGCCGGTGATACCGATTTGAGGACATTCCCGAAGATCATGTGGGAGAATAATTTGTAAACGTACGGGGTCACAATTGTTTTCAGCACCTGTTCGTCCTTATGTTTCGGGTTTGGGGGGTCGCCTTCGTCGTCAGATAATGTTTCCTTGAATGCCAGATTTGGCTTATAATAATCCAAAGTCCTAACTTGTTTCCAAAAGCGATGCCAGGATGTGATTCTAGCGTCTAAACCATGGGCTTCTTTCCAGATGTATTCAATGTTGGCAACAACCGCGCCGCGGAAGTCGTTCTTGGAATTGGCAGCAGAGTACCATCGTTCGAACGCAGCAGACTTAGAATGCTTTCGACAAGCCCAGATGCTGAATCGCGATTTAAAGTCATGTATTACAGCGCGTCGGCCCTTCTCCTCCAGATGGTTGCAGTAATCGATAACATGCTTGGCCAAGTCCGCGATCCATAAGAAGGGCCTATGAAACCTCACATATTCGGCCGAAGGAGACCCCAGCTTGTAGTATATCTCTTTCCCCCCCTTTTCATTCAGTTCTGACCGTATCCAGATCTGGTCACCCACTGTGTGCGCGTCGGCGCCGTAATTACCGATTGGGAGCTCACGAAAAGGTATCGTTCGGAGATAAAAACGCGTTTCGCCAAAACTGATCACGCCGTCAAAGTAAAAGCGATCAGACGATAAACGGATCGCAAGGTGTTGCAAAGGCCTGAGTTCGTCGGGATAAAACTCTGAATTGACATATATAGCAAAATCATGCAAATCGAATTCGACGTATTCCTCTGACGCAGACTGTCGCAAATCGGCAGCGTCAAGAAGTGCAGCTAAAGCATCACGTTCTCGAGCTTCTGGAGCAGGCGGTGTGAATACCTCAAAATGTGACCGCGGTTGAATCAGAGTAGACTGGGGTATTTCTACGGTCACATTCGTCTGTCTGGAGATTTCGGGAGTCTGGTCGGGAGAAGAGGTCTTGCAACGAATGGGCGTGGGACCTTCGCAGCCGGAATATATACTCTCTTCGTGTACATCACGTTCTACTTGACGTAAAGTGCTTGTAAGTAGTACGGCAGAATCGTCATCGATGCCTTCGATACCTGGCCGATCGTCTTGTCGTTGAAACTCGTCGGCGTACCCGTACGCGTCATCCTCCTCTTCTATTTTAGGTTCCTGGGGATACTCCAAAAACAAGGTCGGGGGGTCGAGCTTAAATTGATCGTGGTCTAAGTCTGAAGTGGGTGGTGGTTCGGCGAGCTGGCTATGCGAAATCGAAACGGGCCGTAGGCCAATACCGCCATGATAAAAGTTCATTTCGTATTATATTATCTCAGCATGGTTTAGGCACTGGAGATTCAAGTTGTCAACAGAAGAATTCATTAAAACCCGGTACCGCCTGTTGGTAAGCTTGTCGCTGTCCCAAGAGCAAAAAAGAACAATTCAAGTCGTGTGGTGAAATACCAGCCACCCACAATTTATGTCATGGGGGTTGCAATAGAACGCTCACAGCACAGTAAACAAAGCAGCGAATAATAATTAGAATTATTATTTGTAAGCAACGGATCTGAAATGGGAGAACGGCGGGACGAGTCTATCGAATTGGAGCAGAAGATGATGAAAGTTGTTGCCAGAACCGGGGTGGTTGGCGAGACTGCTGTATGAGGTGATCGCAGGGCGGTTAAGACATGAAAGGGAGTTCAGGGATAACAACAACATAACAGAACAGTACAAATCCGTCGATATCAGATATGTACGCAAGTAAGGCAGGAATTCCAGGGCGGAATTCACATTGTGGTATGTCCAAGGGACGAACCTAAGAAGCATTGCAAACGAAGCCATCTCAACCGCCCCACCACCTATGGGTCGTTCGTGGGCCGCGACGAAGGCCAGAATGAAGAATTCTAGTGTAATAAGGTTAAACCCTTCCAGGCTGCCAGGTTGCATTGGGAATGTGGTCGCATGCGTGGGAGCCATTGACCAATCCCATGGCGTCACGTTCGCGTCAGTGGGGCCAGCTAGGGTGCACGTATGTATGTACCTGGGCACCTAGGTTAGGTAGGCTAGCAGGCTAGGTACCTAACTATGGGCAGTCAGCATCACCGGCCTACCTACGTAGATTCATACAACCACTAGCCAGGCTAGGCTGGTGCATGGATGAATGTATACTTATAGAAGTAACTTACCACATAACCTACCTACTGCATGTGCAGGTAGCTTCACCTGCTTCCAAAATTTCTTCGTTTTGAGTTCTGGAAACGGGACCCGGTCTAAACGTTGGCTTCTGGCCCCAACGGGATGGACATATCACTGTCGTGGTACATTTCCGCAACCCGTCAATGCCGGTCACGCTCCCCAAGGTATCTTTCCTATCATACTTGTACATTCGTTCAACCATTTGCTGAGCTTGGCGCATCTCCCTCTTGCTGGGCTGATGTCCGCCACCATCTAGCTAGTATCCTTGACTGAAGACCGCGGGATCCCCCGCGCCGATCATATTGTATGTAGTTTTCGATTTCTTCCGACGTCGGCCATCTCCATGGGCTGCCAGTCTTTGCAATATCTTCCATTCGAGATGTCAGTTCCTCCTGCTGCTCTGGTCCCAGCGCAGGCCCGGCAAATGCATAGAAGGCACACAGTGTCTTCGCGATGAGCGCCGACCCCCGGCCTTCTATATGCTCTACCTCCGCGTCTATGTGCTTTCGGTGAACGAGTATCCACCGAGCTAGGTCTACCATTCCCGGTGTATCTTCTAGGAAGGCCAGGGCACGCATATATGCGTGCAAATGAGCTGGACCTAGAGGGGTCCAGAATTGGTTGGTCACATCAAGCCCCTTGGTGTCGGTCTCGGCAGGTGCGGTAAGCCTCGAGAATGTTTCCTTTAGCATCTTCAAGGTCGCCTGGGCCGAAGGTATTAACGGAGATCCATCTTCCACTACGGCTCCTGCGAATGGCGACTCCTGTAACGAATCAAGTCGGGATACCGCCACCTTTTCTACTGTGCGGCAGAGATAAATAAAAAGTTCGGGAGCAATCCCGGTGCCCCCTCTTGCTAGTTGGTAGACGTCCATGGATAGTGCCAGAGCCCAGGCATCATTCTCCGCTTGCGTACCGTTTAGGACGCAGATGTAGGGTCGAGCGAGCGCTCTTAAAAGAAACAACCAAGGTTGCTGGAAGGTCGCACCCTCGGTGCTGCCCGGCCTTAGCCGGGTTTTTACGAGGTTTATGGCATGGGGGATCCGGAGGAGTTCGTCGTTGGGGAGCCTTTCTCGACCTCGCCGGTTAGGCTGCAATCTGCAGAGAAGCTGAATATAGCTACTGAAGGCTAAAAGCGGTATTCGCCAAAGTGCCTGCCAGGACGGTTTCTTGTATAGGGCTAGGGCGCTGACGCTGGTTTGATCGATGCCACTGTCACGAAGATAACGCAGGCCTTCTTCAACAGAACTGGCATTCCTTACTAGGCTGTAAAGCAAGTGACCTTCGGGCTTGATACCGCGGCTTATCATCTGGCCATACAACTCGGCCACCGTAGGAGGTGACAGTCTGGCGAGTTCGTATTCGCTATAGTTAGCATCGTGTATGGGGAGGTTCTCTCGGGAATCGCCAGGTAATGCACTAGAGTTTGAGTCGAGGGGACGAGCTTGCAGTTTGATGAACATTTCGGCATATACCTGGTAATTAGGGGAGTGCCCCTGAAATTGATCGTGATCGTTAAAAGCTCTCCAAGCCTCTTGGGGGTTGCGAGTGGCCCGTACAGTCATAGCCCAACGCGAATACAAGTTTTGCTCTTGCGAGTCACCCGTCCACTCCTTCGGTGAAAGACTGCGGGTCTGTATTGTTGGAGAATCGGCGCCCCTTCCTCCGAGAGCATCTAGGGCCCGGTCGTATTCATCCTCTACATACCCAGCCTCTCTCATGAGGGTGCCGGCCTTCACGCTGCGCGATTGATCATCCTCGGGTGTTCTTTTTGCGTCTAGCCCATCGAAATCCTGCCGATAGGGTGGCCAAGACTTGGCGTACCTAAGCGCAACTGCTCTCTCCGTCTTGGATTTCTTCAGGCCAACCATCACTTGGCGGATTGCTCGGTAGCTAAGTTTATTGATGATAAGGGGTTTATCCAACCCATCTGACATGGCCAGCAGGAGTTTCTGCGCGCGCCAGTTGAACTCCATATTCAAAAGAGGATGGGTCGCCGCCGGTCTTTTGAATAACCATAGAGCATTACCGAAGACCTTACATCGAAGATGGTAGCTGTTCGTATGCGTGTCTGGGGCGATGCTCTGAATGTAATCTCCTACGAAGCGCGCCACAGTGACAAGCGACCTGGGGCATAAATTCTGCACATGCTTGACGAGACGACGCAACAGTATCAGAAATTGGGCTACTGTCAGAGTCTGCTTAGCACCGGCGAGAGAAGAATGGGCATTCGTGTAATGTTTTGATGCGTATTCCATGAGAGAAAGCAAGTGCTGCGGCCCGCGAAAGACCTCATCGCTGCGCGTTAGAAGCAGTAGAAGAAAGATGGGCTTCGAGATATTGGTGGAGAGGAAACGTTGAACTCGGCCATCTCCATCCTCTGCAGACAGGATCCATATCCAGTGGTCGATATCGTCCTTTGTCCAGCCTCTGGATGCTAAGGCGGCCAGACGATCGCGCCACTCGGATGCGGAGATAGCGCTGGTAGGGGCAGAGACGGTAGCATCGTCGAGGGCGTGTTGTTTTGCTAGCCATCTCTGAAGGGTCAATAGGGGGAGTCGATCGGCACGCTGTCGGGCTCCATACCGCAAGGCATTTGCATAAGCCTTCTTCTGCCTGGCAGTCTTGGCCTTTAAGTATAAAGACAAGATGCGACTTGGAGAATAGCGAAGTCGTGGATAGCGTTGCCGGCGAGAAGCGGTCATTCGTGAAAGAGATTCAGACCAGGCTGACGTCGAAGGCCACAGAGACGTGCGGGCGCTTGCAGCCGCGCGTACGAAACACGTTGTGGCCGACGACATGAAAATAGAGATAAAATATGATGCAGGAAGTAACTGGCCGCTACGAGCCTAGTAGCTGTGTAGACGTCTGTCTTCTCATTGAATAATTCTTGGTGTGTCTATTTCTACTTGCCGTAACTTGCGCCACAGTTCTTAGCGCCTTCATTGTATAACATTGGGGTCTCGCGGAGAACAATAGAACCCCAATGGCAATGAGAGGTGATATGTCCATGTAATCAACTTAAGTTGCTTCATATACTCGGAGCCTAGGGCTCGAAGGGGAACATTGAAGGTTAGAAGTGCATGGAAGTGCCGCAAGGTGTGGAGGGAGGCGTGAAATTCCAATGCATCTCTAGAAAAATGCTTATCGATAAGATACGAATATCATGACCGGAGTAAACCTTACAGATGCCTTGTAATCCGTACACATGTACCTACATGTAGCTACATATAGGTAGTACCTAATCCTGCTTAAGTACATAACCGAGGATGGTAATGGTGCAGCACTACGTAGTTGGAGGCACCTTCGGAACCTAAGCTTAACATAATCCAACTCTTACACAAAACTCAATGGCTCGATGGATTTCATCATGCGATCCTCACTACAAAAGGTAGTTATAACCCCAGCCATTCGTGGCCTACACACGAGAACACTCGCCTCAGCTCCTAGGCCAATACGATGTTTTCACCAAACTCTCCTCGCATCTCCCCCGCAAAAGCGCAGCTTTTTCACCTCGAATCACTTGTTGGGAAACGGGAATAAGTCTGACGATACGCCAACACTTACCGAAAGCATCGTCAACCAAAAAGAATCACAAGTATCTTCTGGAGCTCCCGTCGCTTCTTCTCCTCCTCCTCCTCCTTCTTCTGCTTCTTCTAAGCGGAAACCCGTCCGAGCTACCGCAGCCCAAGCTCTCCGCTTAGGGTCGAAGACTAAACAGTCCAAAGGCGTCGGTACTGCTAAAAAACCGCCCGTCCTTTCCGAGACGACCGATTCCGACGATAAGGATTATGAACGAACCATTAGCTCGATATGTGTTGCCCAACAGTTCGACATGGACGCTGTCCAGGAGATCCTGCGCTTCCACGCCTTTCAGCTAGACCCGGATGGCGCCGAATTCGACACGCGGGCTGTTGTTCATGCGAGAGGCTTTAATAACGGCGACATCTTCGTCTTTCCTTCTGGTACCGTGGTAGCCTGGTCGGTACCTGCCCATACGCTGAAGACCCTGGCCACGGAGCAATTGATTCGAGCCGCTGACTTACCTCACGTCCACCTCCTAGAGATGGAGGAGCTCGAGTTCGTGCCGGACGAGACCCGGGACACGAGTTATATGAAGGGCGATGTCGTAGTGTTGGGCACGCGGGCGCAAGAGCTGCAGAATAACAGGTTAGAGACAACGCTGGCCAAGATTGCCTTCTCCAGTGGACTGGCCAGAAGCCCCAAGCTGGCTGTGCTGGAAAACAGATTGACGGATTATTTCGAAAACTCGAAAACCACGCTAAATGCGTTGGAAGGCGAGTCACATCACAAACTAAAACGCAGGGACGTTCTGAAGGTGACGGGCCAGCTTCTGAGTCTGCGATCGCAGCTGAACCACTACTCCGACATAACGGACCAGCTTCCGGACATGTTCTGGGACTCGCAGTCGAACCTTGAAGAATATTACAACCAGATTGGTGCCTCGCTAAATATACGCCAACGTATCAGCCATGTAAACAAGCAGATCGACTACGCATTCGAGACTATGAGCGTCCTGAGGGATATAGTCAGTGAAAAGTCTAGCAACCGCTTAGAATGGATCATCATTACCCTCATCACCATAGAGGTCTTCTTCGAGCTGAGAAGGGTGTATCGTGAGTCCGTTCAGGATGTAGGCGGGGCGAGCCCAAGCTAGCTGTGGAAATTTCTCCGTCCCAATGCGTAGGAAAAATTTTACACGATCAAAATCATGTATATAGATAATGATACCCTCTTCAAAAGATACTTTTATGGTGGCTTTGTCTTGGTGCCGACAATACGTTCCCCGAACAACTGTTCCTATGACCTGGCTGGTGTCTTGCAATGCTTTCTCTTGGCCACAATCGTCCCTAAGCATTTGAATAGTAACGCCTGTTTGTTACTAATTTTGCGTGCGATGACTCTTATTGCCTGCAAACAGCTGGTTTGATCATTTAATGCTCTATTGTCCAGGGCAACCGTCTGCACAGTATGTTTTCCTCGCAATACCTACCAAAAGCTAAGGCACTCCTAACCAAATTACTTATTTATGTCAAGGCAATAACTCGATTGTTTCTATTTCTACTTTGACACCATCGTGAAACTCTTTCCCTTCGCCCCTTCTCTTGCTGCGACTGGACAGGCAGCCCCTTTCATCACAGCTACGAGGATACCAACTCCTATCAACCACCTTCTCGAGCAGCCACTCCCCGGGCAGAAGTCTGAAGATCATAAGATGGCATCGCAGCAACCTGGTCAACAGCCTCATCAACAGGCTGGCCAACAGCCCAAGAATAACTCTACGTAAGTATCTAGCCCGCGATGAGGTAGCCTCCCCTTCCGTTCTAATATTTTTGCAGATATTCGGGCCGCATCCTGCCTGTGAAAATTGGCCCGGAGATGCGGCAGGTCGATATGCGTATCCATTATTACGACAAATTCTCTCCCAGGATGGTAGAGTATCTGTCGAAGGAGCTGCCGAAGACGCCGGATGGCGTTGTCTTGTGGAAAGATATCGAGTGGGAGACGTTTTGTGCATTGTTGTCGTTCGCGTCGGCCGGAAGCTACCCTTTGCCCCCCATCACCCAGCTGCCACCCCTGGTGCCGCCCCCGGTCCCTGCCAACGAAGTACCGGACCGTCGAGAACTCGCCCGCCGCGCCGGAAAGCTCCAGAGTATCAATCATTGGTTCCACGAGTGGAAGTTCCAGAGCGCCGTGTACATCAAAGGAAACGACAAGCTCTACTGGGCACTTGCGCGCTTCGCGAAGTTCAAGATCACCCTCAGCGATCCCAGCTGGATCAGCCTCACCTACGGAAAGGAGGCGATGATGCTCCACGCTCGACTCTTCGTCTGGGCCAACGCGTTCGGCATTAAATCGCTCATGGAGCTGACCAATTTACGGCTATCCAAGGGGCTCCAGAACTTGCCGTTCACGTACGAGTCCGCGGGCGACTTATGCGACATCATCCGCTTTGTCTACGCAAATACCGGGCGCGGCAGCGACTTCAAAGGCTCGGCTATCCGTAAGGCGCTCTCGATCTACGGTGCTCTCGTGGGACCTATCTTCTCGGCACACCCGGAGTTCTGCAAGGTCATGATCGAGTGCGGCGAGTTCACGAGGGAGATGACTCTGCATCATATCTACTACGATCAGCCTGTGTAAGGGTATTGTGCGACTCCTTACTAGCTAAGGATATCTAAGGAAGATCGCTGGTTCTAGAGGAGAGGGAGAAAGAGGTTTCTGTCTCCTAAGCAGAGCATAATTGCAGTACATTCGGATAGTCAGGGCTGGCAATGGGATCCTAAGCAGATAGAGTATACTAGCCTTTTCCGTACACCTCAGTACGCAAGCACCCAATAAACCGAACTCAGTCTTCTGCCCTAGAGAAATCCCAGTGTCTAAACGTCCCCACCGCCAACGCTACCTAACTCCTTCGCAGACACTTTCCAACAGGTTTCCCATGACGCTCATAGACCACCATAACCTCGTCGCGTCCCAGGCTCAGAACGCCGGGCCAACTCGACGGCGCCTCGCCCACCAGCGCCGGCCGACCCCATTCAATACGGCCATCCCTCAACCCCCGCGCAAACACGGCCTTAACCTGCGCGTTCCGCGGCCACTGGGGCCTTTCCGTCTGCTGATCCGTCATGAAGACGACGACGAACCCGCCGCCATCAGGCACGCGCTCGATCTGCGGCGCGCCCGCATTGCGCCCGCGCCGGGGACAGTACACGACGGCCCTATGGGCCCAGCTGTGCGCGTCGTCGTAGCTGACGGCGTACTCGACGCTGAAGGTGCCGTGCCTCGTGGTCTCGAACACGACGACCAGCGCCCCGCGCCCCGACCCCGCGTCCACCGCGCCCACGATGCCCTGCATGCCGTCGCGCAGGCGCTCGCGCGCCAGGTGGCACCGCAGACACCGGGGTGGCGACCAGCTCAGCCCGCCGTCCGCCGAGTCCGCGCGGAACGTCTCCTGGTTGTCGGGCGCCAGCTCGCCCGAGTACGTCAGCTGGACGGCGCCGGCGGCGTCGTGGCCGCGGCGCAGGAACGGCTCCCAGAGGCCGAGGCCGCGGGACCGGGCGGCGCTCTGCTCGGCGGCCTGGGAAGAGAACCGCCAGGTGCGCCCGCCGTCGAGACTGCGGCACACGGTGATGCGGAAGTGGGCGTACGCGCCGCCGCGCGCGCGGTCGTGATTCCGGAAGGCCGCGAGCACGACCGTCGGTGATGGTCCGGCGGGGTTATCAGGGTGGGGGGCCGCGGGCACCTCTAACAGGAACGCGTTATCGATGTCTCCGTCGCCGCGCGCGATCTCGCCGTGCACCGCGAACGAGACCCCGTTGTCCACGCTCCGCGACACCTGCAGGATGTGCGTGGGCCCTGCAAACCCCGTGGTCACGCACAAGAGGTCGCCCGAGGCTAGGCGGCAGAGGCGCGGATAGGTGCCGCCGGCGGGGTGCAGGAGGCGTTCCTCGGGCAGGATGTGCCAGGAGCCGCCGGATCCGGACGTAGACGGGCTGGTGGTGGAGGCCGGAGCTGTGCCGGTGGCGGTAGAGTGGGGGTCGTGTGGGGTCGGACGTATGGAGCGGCTGAGTCCGAGGGGGCCGAGGATCTTTTCAGAGAGGTTCATTGTAAGAGAGAGTATGTGTGTGTAGGGATTGTAGTGTATTATGGATTATTATACAGAGAAATTGGATGAATGGCAGAGTTCACACAACTAGAAGACATAGAGAACAGATCAATCGGCAATCCTTGATCGTGGGCTGTCTCGTAGATATTAGTCGGGCGGGTCGAGTCGGCAGGTCGGACACGGAGTCTTCTCCGCAAATTTCCTGTAGCTAGTTTTCTCGACATCATAGACTTGTAATCTATATACGTACTTAGTAGCTTGCCTAGGCTAAATCCATTCACATCAGGCATTGTCTGTTTTATTAAAAAGAAAGTAAGTCTAGTAATTAATTAATCGGCAAAGCTTTTTCACCCACAATGTCGGAACTAGTATATGGAATTCCATCTCTACGATATTGTTCTACGGGATAACTAGAATGCGAGAATAATATGAGAGGATTAAGACTCGTCATCAGATTCGTTGTTAGGTTTGGGGCTAAGGATCGATATTTGGGAAATCCGAAGGCCGGAGAGACCGAATAGAGGCGAAAGCGTCTATAACTAGTTGAGATAACCTCCCTAAGAGGAAAAGAGAGGCCAGAGATCAATTGACTCCTTCGGATACCCCTATTATTAATCTCACTCTGTTTCACATATTGTAGGTACCTTATTACCGAAATAATGCATTCATAAAATTGAACCCCTCACATTGATTGTAAGAATTGATGTTTTTGCACTTCCCGAACCGAGCACCTAGCGTCATCCTGACCAGTAGCCAGCCGAATGGGCTTGAATAACACTCTTATTCGTAGAAAGAGACAATGTCCGTGCTATTGCCATAGTCGACATGACACATTTCCGAAAACCCACCAAGGAGTCTCGCCCTCTCTTATACAAACTCCTCAAAGCCGCTTCTCGAACAGCTTGTGCCCGGCCCGTTGGTACATCCGGGAATGGGCTGCGGCGCGTGGTTGACTAGCGCACGGTAATACTCACCATCGTCGAATCCGTAACTACCCCTACACGCCAGCTTCTCTAGGGCGATGTTCCCCAGACACGGCGTGATCTCGGACGTCCGCCACGCCCGACGGGGGTTGATGCGATCGAGCGGCATCGTGTCGTTGATGGCGTCGCCCGTGCCCCCAAACGCCGAGTTGTTGAACAGGCCCATAGCCACGAAGACCATGGACGGCAGCGTCCGGTGCGAGAAGCTGACGTAAATATCCTCGCCCGCGGTCTGCCGCATCAGCAGGTCGGCTGTGGCGTTGAGCCACGGGAACCCGATGGCGCCGGATAGGGGGTTGCCGTACCCGACGTCGTAGTGGTATCGTATGTCGTCGGCGTACTCCCAGCCTAACCATTCGTCGGGCGGGAAGAGCTCTAGGTTGCAGAAGGGAGAGTCACCGCGGATCACGGACTCGTATCCGCAGAGCAGTATCATCCCGACAACGTCGGTGGTCGTGAAGTTGTATTCCGGAGCTAGGGCATTGAACCGCGCCTTGATAGGCTTGGTAAAGAGTTCGCGGTATGTCCTGGCCTCGTCGTTTCCCTCGTGGTATGCCGTACACGCCTGATACGGAACTAAGCTGTTAGCACCAGCTTCGCTCCCTTCGAAGAGGCTGATCAGGTTAACGGGGTTGTCGTCCGTCTGAAGTCCACGTACGAACGCCTCTCCCGAAACGAACGTCCGCGCTGGCGCTGACGCCCACACTCGGGAGGGAATTTTGAGGTTTGGATACCGTATGGTGATATCATTAGCGAGCTGTGTAGATTCGAGCTCGCCGATTCTGGTGACGATCTCTGGCTCGGCCCCGGCAGGCAATGGCGACACATAGGCGGCTAGGAAATTCAATGGCGGGATCTGGGTCCAGTCGGTGCCTATATGGCTCTCAAACTTTCTAAGGAAGGGCTCGATCCAGTCCTCGTAATCGTCATCGTTCACATTGATGGCGCCATGACGAGACAACAAGGCAGCCCGGGTTACCGTACAGCCCTGGGGAGGATCTGGAGAAGAGGGCTGGGCATCTCGAGGCTCAAAATACGGGGAGACACGCCCTAGGTGCTCTAAAGGGTTGAACTTGTAATTTGAGTAGAGAGTGGCTTGCGTGGGAGGTACTAGCGATAGAAGACTGAGGAGGAGCCGGTGGCTCCACCTTCGACGAGGGGGGGCCATAAGAGCGTAACGACTGAGCACAGTGTGGTCAATAGCAACAGAGTAACGTCGACGTCACGCTAGTTCATGGCAGATGCTGAAGTGCTCTTACTGGCGACCTGGCAAATGTGAGTCAAGCAGTGTTGCGTGCAGCAGCGGCACTGTAACCTGAAAAGGAGTTAAAGGATATCAAAATCTCCGTATTTGGCCCGGGAAAGCAGCTTGCTAGACTGTAACTGTCTGGACATAAGTCTGTTATAAACCATGATTCCCATTGTAGGTTCGGCATAGGTACTTGAAATATATCCGAGCATACAGTAATCCAGATACGGCTCGTCGAAGATCGTCAGCGGCGAGCGGGTGGCCGCTGGCAAGCCCGACGACGACGCCGACGGAAGACAACATGTCTCTAGACAGCTTCTTCATTTCCCGCTTAAGCGGCAGCTGGAAATCCTTAATCAGCAAGTAGACATATTCGCAGTCCCAGTTGAGGAAAATCGCTTCAGGCACCTCCAAGATGTCAATGACGCCGAAAGAATCCGGATATAGCTAATACAAAACTTAAGGAACTTTATTTTTCCGATCTTCTCCGATTTATTATAACTAGGCTGATTTTGGTATTTTCGGAATCTGTTTAGTGAGAAATGGCGGTTCTTGGCCTGTGCGGTTCGTGTCTAGGTGGGCTGACTCAAGATGCCAATTACAAAGAAAAGAGAAACAGCTTGTCGAAGTAGAACTAAGTAAAGATAGTTAAGAAAGTCTGTGCGTTTCGAATCCCAGTGTTTTGACGAGAGAGACAAGTCCATGGCAGGGGAGAATAGGAAATACTTTTTGTTTTTGTTGTTAACGCTGCTGTTATCGGTGCCGTTTTACATTTGGGGCGCTTATTTTCCGGTCGAAGGCTTGCCGTTCGGCTTGCCGATCAGCTTCCTTATGATTTTTGTCCCGTTCTTCTTATCATTGGTCTATGCGCGAAAAAAGGACGGGGCAAAGGGGGTTGGCTTGCTATTCAAAAGCATTTTTGACGTCAACCGGGCCAATCGATGGGCGCTCATTTTTTCCCCGGTATGCATGCCGCTGGTCGCGACACTGGCGTACCTGACCATGAAGCTGCTTTCTTTTCCGCTACCAGCGAAAGCCGTGATCCCTTACCAAGAGATCCCGTTGATGATTCTTCTCTATTTTTTAGGAGCGATACCTGAAGAATTTGGATGGACATCTACGTTGACCGAACCGCTGACGGACAATTTTGGTCCGGTTAAGACGGGGATCATCATCGGAGGCGTATGGGCCGTATGGCATATTGTCCCTTGGAGCTGGAAATATCCGGCCGGGTGGATCGTCGGCATGTGCCTTTTGAACGTCCTGATGAGGACAGCCATGATTTATGCCTACATGTATGGTGGGAAGAGCTTGTTTACCGCATTGCTTTTTCATACCATGATCAATGTCGCAACAAGCGTCTTTCCGAACTACGGATCGCATATCAATACATGGGTGTTCAGCGTCTGGATGGCGCTCATGCTGGTCGTGGTTATTTATTACGCCAAAGATAAAACGCCCCTCAAGAAAGGCGTTTCTTTGTGAACCTCTTGCACGATGCATGATCAGGCATCCGAATCCTCTTTTCTCGAACATTACTTAAGCGTCTCGGAGGACTATGGATTGGCATACAGTTCTTCTTGAGCAACCTGTTCTTTTTCGCTTGTTGAACCCGAAAATGGTGCGCCGACAACACAAACGCAAAACGCGGGAAGTTGGGATACATATTCGTGTTCGCCTTCGCTCCCGCTTACGACGTTACCCGCCTGCGCATTCAAGGCTTAGGCGAGACTTTTCTTCGGGTCGGCTCTCAACGACACGGACCCGAGATTCCCCAGCATGTCGCCGGCGCCGGCGCCGATCCCTTGCCCCTAGGGCAAGCCTGCTTTACCGCACCAATACCGCGAAACTTCCAGCCTGTTTTGCCTGCCTTCGAAAAATCTATTATTGACGAACGCAAACACTCGGCTTTATGAACGGCCACGAAAAAAATGCTCCCAATCCTGCAGTACCCGCGCAGCAGGTGGGACGATATGGCGTCCGCGTACAACGGGAAGAAAAACACCAAAACCTCCGTCCGGTCTAACGCCTCCAAATCCTCGGGGCTTTCGGTGCCGAATCCGATGATGCTGGACATTAAAAAAGACCCCTACATGTTTGATATGGCGATTTATGCAACAAAAGAATTAAACGCCGGGTATCCGTTTACGATCCCCGAGGAAGAAGCCGCTTATTTGACGCTGCACTTTCAGGCGGCGGTGGAACGTTTGAGCATGCCGGCAGAGGAAATCAAAACCAAACAGCTCACCACTCACCAAGTAGCCAAACAGCCCGATCGTAGTAATACTAATGGACAACGTTAATTGTAGTACCCTCAGAATCACCGTGTGCAAGCATCATTACTTAATTACATCGAATCCTATACAGGAAATACGCCATAGAAAGTAACAAGGTCAGACAGCTTAGCTACCCCTGTTACCTGTCTCGGGTCGAAGTGTAGGACTGCAATGAAATGCAGTGCTACTTGATCAAATCCCCGGTGGTTAGATCTTTTCTATTTCGGTCGATTTATCTCACCTGTAGTATGATTGTTACCTCGTAAATAACGAACGGTATTCCTCGGTCACCATAAGTAACGAGTGCAGCATAGTAATATGTCAAAACATGTATGTATGCGCGCATCGTGCGTGGGGGGCTGTGCTCTTAAAATGTCATCGCGTGCCTACTTACCCAAAAAGAAACCCTACACGCTGATACCTACCATAAGAAGTATGGCGCGCCCAAAGCTTCTTT
Source organism: Xylariaceae sp. FL0662B (assembly GCA_022376535.1). Taxonomy (NCBI): domain Eukaryota; kingdom Fungi; phylum Ascomycota; class Sordariomycetes; order Xylariales; family Xylariaceae; species Xylariaceae sp. FL0662B. The sequence continues at coordinate 20,623 of JAJJKD010000165.1, read as the reverse complement.
CGGTGATGTTGCATTAATGTAGCCCTCGAGCATAGCTTAACTTTAAGGTCTTGGAGGTAACCCTAATACGATCGTTATTCGGTAGAGATTGACAACGCAGGCAGCAGGGAGCTGAGACCCTTAACTTCAAGCCACCGGCGACGGATGCGTATTTGATTACTGTATCTCCATTTATAGCTTTACCTCACAACTACTAACGAAGCTTCAGCGAAAAGCGCCCCAGGTCCCGATCCTAGGCCGCAGTGATTCAAACTGATTTGCGAATCACTTACATGTAGGTGACATAAATAAGTCTTGTGCCGCACGTCTTAGTATGGGATAACGCCGTTGCACAATAAGTGTGCCGGAGGCTGATACTGTGTATAACCTCAAATTGAAGCGCTAACAACAGCAGCGAAAACGTGGCCATATATACCACTGAGATTAACGTAGAGCGTATCGATGTACATAGTACACTTGCTGGATAGGTTCATTAGCTCTCAATTACCCCTTAGGAAGTCGAAAAGGGGCTATTCGCAGCCACACCTTTTTCTGGCGTTACATATACCAACCATATCGTTAATGATAGCTGCATGGTTACGTTACTAGACACTAAGCCCTACATAAACTATTCGCTAGACAACGAGCTACACCTGAGGTATATAGTAAGTCGCGGGTTATAGATGAATGCCCGTGGCGACGAGCCTCTATCGTAGTTGTGACTAGCATTTCAATTCTCCGAAACTGGAGGAAACGGTTGAAGGAAACAGACAGAGCTGTTAGATTTGTGTCAAATGGTTTGAAGGGGGGAATGGTTAAACCAACTTTCAGTAAGCAGTCAGAGGTGCAAAGTCCTAGGTAGCTATCTTTCCCCTATTCTGGGTCGAATCTCAATAATGAATGTGTCTTCAAGTTCACCGAGTCGGTGATATATCAGACTTCTTCCAGCCTGTGACTAAGCCTTGTGCCAATGGCATAAAGAAGCTAGTTCCCTGATGATATTCATGATTAGGTTTAGTGTTTCGTATAGTGTTTGTATATAAGTTGATTAGACTAGAGTCATTCTTCTATGCTCTGATTAACTAATAGTAGGGAGCTATTCGACACTGATAAAGTACGAGACGACTTTGTGAGGACATCACAACAAATTATTTCTTCTAGGTCTTGTGTCTCACCTCTCCTTAACGACGACGGAGCTATTAACCAATTACCATATACACGACGATGGAAACTTCTACGACAACGCCTGATGGGAGACTAGGCCGACACAATGAACCCTGCGACTTCAAGCCCACGGAGGACAATGCGGCTGCTCGTAGTGTGTCTATCCTCCACGCCGCCACAGGGGCATCGGAAGAGACATCAGTGGCCGAAAGCGAGACTCAGACACAAACATCAGGAACGGAGATTCAGGACCAGACAACACGGCTACCCTTCTCCCGGCTCATATCGGCCTACCTCTGCCTCGCGAGCATCTACTTCATATCGATTCTCGACATCAACTCCGTGGCCACCGCGCTGCCCTCGATCTCGCGCTCCCTCGACGCGGGAAACACCATCACGTGGACGGGCACGGCATACGTGATGGGGCAGACGGCCTTCCAGCCGCTGTACGGGCGTCTGTCGGATATCTTCGGGCGCAAGGCGGTGCTGATGGCCTGCATCGGGTTCCTCGTCGTGGGAGACATCTTCTGCGGGTTCGCGCAGAACGCCGTGTGGCTGTATGTCTGTCGCGCCCTGAGCGGCATCGGCGGAGGCGGGATCAGCTCGCTGGTGCAGATCACGGCTAGCGACCTGGTCAGCCTGAAGGATCGCGGCAAGTACCAGGGTATACTGAGTTGTGCCATCGGGCTGGGCGCTAGTACGGGGCCGTTCATTGCCGCGAGCTTGATGGCTGGTAGGCGTGATGGATGGAGATGGATCTTTTGGGTCCCGCCGATTCTGGCGACGGCTGTGAGTATACCCAGGGGCTCACTTCTTATTATTTTATGCTTGCTTTCTTTGCGGCAGAAATTCCCTGCTAGGCGTCTTCGAGGGCCACGAGTTTATTGAATAGACCCTATGCCTAAAAGCGGCCCGGGGATGTCTGTCTGACGGACAATTACTAACAATAAACTATAGTGTATGGTCGTCATGTGGATATGCCTACCCCTGAAACCAGTAATCGGCAGCTGGACCGAGAAAATCCGAAAGATAGACTGGTTTGGATTGTTTACAGCCGTCCCTGGCGTTCTGTTTCTCCTGGTAAGTATCATGACTACGGTCACCTTATCACGACTAAGATGGCATAGATCCCTATTAATTCGGGCGGGAGTGTATTTCCATGGGACAGCATCCTTGTCATCTCGATGCTCGCCTTAGGAGGCACACTCATCGTCCTATTCGGCGTAGTTGAAATATGGATCGCTAAACTCCCCATGATCCCGTTACGTCTATTTAATCGCGTGTCTACCAGTGTCATCTATCTGCAAAGTGCTCTGTATAACGGCGTGTGGCAGATAGACTTGTACTTTTTGCCTATTTACTTTCAAGACGTTAGAGGCTATAACCCTCTGCAGAATGCAATGCTTATGTTGCCTCTTCTTCTCACTCAAAGTGAGGCTGGGATAATTGCAGGGCAAATTACGTCGAAACTTGCTAGGTAAGTAGGCTACAAGCTGGCTTCCTTCGCTCATATCTTCTGATCCGTATTATACAGACCTGGACCTGTGATATATGGCGGGCTAGCACTATGGGTGCTAGGTGCTGGCTTGAAAGTTCTCTTCTCGAGGACTACCCCGACTGGCGTATACGTGATATCATTGCTTATTGAAGGTGCAGGTGTCGGTTTCATTCTTCAGCCCGGTGAGAACCTGAACAGATTACACTACCCAAGCTACTGGGCGCAAACCTTTCATTACTAATACCTACCCAGCTCTTGTCGCCCTCCAAGCTCTAACCAGCCCTCAGGATCGTGCGGTAGCAACATCAACCAGAAACCTGATGCGCATGCTGGGCTCGGTTTTTGGTCTGGCAGTGGCAAGTACCGTCCAATTTGAGTTTATGAAATCAGGCCTGTCGGATAGCATCCCTTCTGATCTCCGATCGCGTGTAATCAATGGGATGTGGCAAAGAGGGGAGCCTGGTTCGGCAACGTGGGAGTCGGATATTTTGGATGCGAAGTTGAAAGGCGTACATGCCGTATTCATTATGATGGTCCCGATGATGGCAGTTTGCCTGCTGGGCTGTGTTCTCATTCCCAATGTACGCCTAAAGGGAGACCCTAAAAGCACTGATGCGACGGAAAAGCAGGAGGATTAAACGAGATTGAACAGGTATACTGCCACTGTCTGCCAGCAGTAGCGTTAGTTGAAAATGCGATATACTTACGTCCTTCGAAAATAGCTAATAGAAGAGGACAAGACGGGATGGAAGGTATATAAACGCAGAATTCGGATGATTTGGCTATGCGTAGCACAATAGATTAATATGTAGTGCCTTGGGGAATACCTAACGAAGGCTCCGCCCCAAACCATACGCCCGCCGTAATTCAGAAGAGAGCAGCGTTTCCATGCAATGTTTCTATATCAACGAGAAACTTGTGAAGCTGGCGGTTCAAGTTGTCCTTCTTGAGGTTGTATGCAGTCCGGTTCGGCAGACAATACTCGACAGTTTCCACATCTTGCTGCAAGACAAGCCAACATGCCATCATAAAGCCTTCCGTGCACCAAGCCACGCATTCTTTGGGGTTGTCGAAGACCTTTTCTCCGCTTCCCAAGTGAATTCCTTGTCTCTCGATCTCGGTCTTGAAAACGTTTCTCCAGTCGAAGAAATACGAAGCCAGGGGTGGATACCAAGATGTCGTGTGCTCGTCGTCCAACATCGGGTTTTCGTCTCGATTTCTGGAGTATTTCATATCTTTCCAAAGGCATGAAGTCATCCAATCCGGAAAGATTCTGTAATGGTGAAGATTCTGTTGATGAGGACTCACAGCAGTGTTGGCATGGGCCCGGGAGGGTACGAGTACGATTGAATAAGCATCTGATTCTCCTGCCTCTTCAGTCTTCATCACTCTCAGCCCGTACTTGGTATCGAATATCGTCGACGGAGGAATTTTTGGCTGGGTTCCAAACCCTCCAGAGGCCATGAGGGAATTCCAAAGCTGACTAAAAGGCGCTAGAAACCATGGAGTAGCTGTAGAGTCTTTCATGGAGGCATCGAATAATAGAAGGTCTCGACGGCGAGTAACAAAAGTGTTTAAATGACGGGAATTTGTTGGCATGTTTGAGTGCTGTGCGCCGAGTCGGGGCAAGTGTTAGGGGATTTCTTGATGGTAGAGCTTAGGGAGCCATCAGGGCATGGAAAAGATATTGGTGGTGTCGACAAAGCAACAAAGGTATTTAAGTGGTCATGTAGTACCTTCAAAAGTGGTATGAGTCAAGATAGGATGACTTGGCAGTGAAGAGGGGGCCTTGAGGGCACAGCTGTTACTTTCTGTAGAGAGGAACTACACAAGATTCACTTTTATGCTTATTACCTAGGAAATTATTACGGTTTATAAACCGGTGCTACGGTATGGGGTCATAAATCACAACAATATTGGCAAAATATTCCCGAGAATAGGCGAGCTATGTTACGCGATGTAAAAGCCCAAGACCTACTTAACAAGATATGGATTCCAGGGATACTATCATAAGCGGGTTGACTTGTTACAGCCGTATAATATACGTGTAGGATTTGATTCAATTTATGTTTATTGTTCTCGATATCCGCTACTACTCCCTCAACCTACTAATCACTATTCACGCCACCGATTCTGTTGATTCGAGGGACAGGGGTCAGTACAATATAAGACATCGCATAAGCATTGTATGTATATATTATTATGCCTCCCCTCATGTGTAGATAGCTGAACCTTAAGTTAACAAAGTCTCATGAACCCGGTGTCCCAACAAATTCGTTAATTGTCCGATGATTCGGCATGAAAGATTTGGCGGATTTCTTGTGTCGTGATCGCATCGATAGACCTAAGTATGGTCGCGGATTTCCTGTCTTTTCCCCGTCAGCTGAGAAACTCAACTGGTAAGCTCACTCCAAGAGATCATGAACCCCCCCAGCATCACCGGTTCTGCCGAGAAACAGTACCCCTTAAAGCAATGCTCCACACGACCAGGGACTCTGGGCAACCTGTCCAACTTGCACCCAAAGAAGCCAGCTTCGTGCTTTCAATCCACACCTCACCATGAGCGAGAGAACATGGTAGTTAGGCTGCACCCCCCTGCTAAGCAGGGAAGCGGCCCGGCAGAACCCCCAAGACCGCAACTGGGCCACCCACCTACCACGCAGGATGGGGGCCAGATGGTTGAACTACTTTCCCCTACCACGCAGGGGGACCCGCATCTCCCGTTTTATGCGACTTGGGTGGTGATAGGCTGGCAGAGGGATTCGACAAGAAAACCTGGCGGGGTGGAACTTACAATAAGAGTGAAATGGCACTTGTGGCCAGTAGCATAAACATTGTTGTAGGAAAGTCATGTTGCGATTGTGCCGGTGATGGCTATGATGCATAGTGGTGGGTGATGTCTAATGATTTTGATTAGTAAATGGCAAATGAAGTACTTGATAGAACATGAGGAAGAGCAATTACGGAAGAGAGGGACGCAAAGTTGAATGTGAAGCGGGTTGGGAGGGAGGTTGTTGTGGTAAGGATGTATGTAGGTCCTGGGTGGAGGGGAAATAGTGGTGGTTGGAAGTGAGAAGTGAAAAGATGTTGCGAGGTAACAAGTGTAAGAGGATGAGGTGGAAGGGGATTGAGTATAATGTATTGATGGGTGTGTGCTGGTCTAGTGTGGCAATAGAAAAGTGGGTGAAATAAGTGCAAGAAGGTACATAAGTAGGAACATTAATCTACCTGGCAAGGAAAAATGTACGAGATTGGAGTTGTGTGAAAGTCGAGTGATGGAAGACGACGAGTGATGGAGGAAAAAAGTAATAAAAGAATGATGGAGGGAAATATTGTGATAAAGGAAGAAAAGTGATGGAGGAAGAGAAGTGATGAAGGAAGAAGGGTAGTGGAGGGGAAAAAGTATTAAAGGAAAAGAGTAATGGAGCAAGAAAAGTTATAAAGGAAAAAAGGTGAAGAAGGGTAGTAAAGGCAGAAGAGTGATTAAGGAAGAAGAGTGATTAAGGAGGAAGAGTAATTAAGGAGGGAGGGTAATTAAGGAGGGAGAGTAATGGAGGGGGAAATGTTAAAGGGAAAAAAATAATGGAGGAAAAAAAATGATGGAGGGAAGGGAGTGATTAAGGGAAAAGAGTAATGGAGGGAAGAGAGTGATTAAGGAAGGAGAGTGATGGAGGAAAAAAAGTGTTAGAGGAAAGATGGTGATTGCTTTGGAAAAGGTGAATGAACTGATGTGGGGCCTAGAAAAAAACCTGTTGGATAGGCTAAGGTGAGTTGGAGGGTTATAGTGAAAGGCGGGTGACAAGTGAGTGGCAAGTGAGGTCGTTTCAGATAGCAGGAATAGAGAAGAAAATAAATTCCGAATTACTTACATGAGGTGTTAAATGTGACGTTTGAAAGGGGAATAGATACACAAGTCTGTAAGCGCCTTCGATATATCTGGATAGTGCTAAGTAGATATGGTTCGGGCTGAAAAGGAAGATGTTGGTTAAGAGAGGTTTGAAAAGTTTGCGAAGAATCGTAGTTGTGGGAGGGTTAAAAAGTGAAAGTTGTAGGAAAATTATATACTATAGTAGTAATGGGCAGCTAGGGACATTTAATGGCCCGCGAATCACTAATCCGAATACGTAACGTATAATCTGCTGCAGTTTAAGCTATCTCAAAAAGTGTTGCTGTTGTTGTTGTTGTTGTTGATTGGGAGTAGGTGTGAGGTCCTGTAAGAGGTGTCAGCTAGATACGATTTGTATGGGGATATTAGTCGGCTACCGTACCCTAATATGTTAATATGTCGAGGATTTCGTCACTTCAAGATAGGATGTGGGATTTAGAGGCGATTGGGGTTTTTTTCAGAAAGGAAAGACGAAAAAAGAAGGGGGAGAAGTTAAAGGAGACTTCGCAGTGGTAGAAGTATAGACGGAAAGAATTGAGGATATAGGCTGTTGGAAAACAAGTGGTGTTATGTGTCCCAAGAAAGAAATAGTTAGGGTTGCTATAGGATTGCCAGTAAGTAGAAACTCGTTAAAAATTGGTAGTTGTGCGTTAGGGTTAGGAGGACACGGGAATTAATATTAAAGAAATCTGAAAAATAAAGTATTCCTGGCCGTATACTGTGAGGTGAAATGGGAGTGAGTGTCAAGTGAAGTGAGTCTGTATTTAGGCTTGAGGCCAATAGAAGGAAAATAGTTTCGATACAGTGTAGTCTGTACAAGTTTCGAATCTTCCGTGCTATCACCGGTGCTGACCTGTTGCTGGAAGCGAGGCTTTAGTATAGGTAACATTTGTACGAGAATGACAAGGAGGGAAAGAAATAAGAATTCCAAGCTCCTACTACCTAAGCTATATAGTTTACATTTGGCCATGGTGATTGAGTTCCCTCTTCATTCTAAGTGAATGAAATCCCACAATAGGTCTCAATGGCTATTATGTTGAGTGAATACAGGAGATACGTACCTTGAGGTGACCCGTACCCCGTAACTCATGTCGTATTTTATATTCTCAATGCCTTTATGACATCCAATGGGTTGTATTACTGATGGGATTACTCTTCATTGATTTCGACTGTGGCATCGTAATGACGGCAGATCGAAGGAATTCAAATTTCTCAATGGCTCAGGAAATTTTCTAGCTCCTTAGCTAGGATCTGTCCGACGAGATCTCCTTGGATATGATTCTCAGTATCATATAGTTCCATAATTCCATCAACGTAGGCGAAGCACACCATCCTATAATACTCGTTCTCGTTCCCAATCTCGATAGCGGTAGTCTCCCGACACAGAAGAAGCGGTCTGGCAAAGTATAGATTTGAGGTTCCAGGACCGGTACAATTCAAGGGCATCTCGTGGCATTGCGTATATATATCAGGCCTCTCTCCATATGTACATAGCTGAACCTCGATTTAATCAAGTCTCATTAACCGTGTATTTCGACAGATCATACCCATCAGCGAAATCTGGTTATTCCTCCCTAACGCATCACTTTGGTTGATACTGATAGTATCGACCTAGAGCGCTCGTGATCTCCGTCTCGAGCGCAGCCTGCGTAGCGCAGCGTCTAGGTTGACGGTAATATGAACTTGACAACCGCTAGCAATTATAGGTTTTGCGGCAGATTATGAAGTACTTTCAATTGGTTCAATCTTCAGGGTCAAGCCACCCTGACGAGCTGGCCCCAGTATTACGGTAACTAGTGGTTGACTAGTATCATGTCAGTCGATACTAATATTCTAGGTAGGGAGAAAATATCTCATTATACCTACGCCTAGAGATCACTTGACTTCATTCTTGCCGTGATGTCACTTTCCAGGCATCCGCTAGATAGTATCATGTTTGGCCCGTACTGGTGCCCCCTAAGCAGGCGTATCTCCTTAACTGCTGCAAACTTGTGCAAAGCAGCCTTTCCACAAATATCAAGGATAGTGGTCGATCAGAAAACGCATAGACTAAGATACATATATCGAGTATCACGTAAATTTACCTTGGCTACGGAATATAAGTACTCAACCTAACATAGTTACATGAGTATATAATCGAATTTGGTGTGCTTACAGGTAGCTGCTGTTAGGCTTGGAGGTCGTGGAGCTGTGGGTCGGGAGGCTGTGTTACAGCAGTTAAGGAGATAAGACGTCTTCGTGCCGGAGATAAGCATATGGTTACCATAATCTGGGGAGGACCCATTACTTTGGGTCTTGTTAGCGGATATCACTATTATTAGCTTGTGATTCCTTGGCGCGCTCTAGTCGGATTCTAATTACGACTACTACATACATGTCCGATGCCGATTTGCATTGTTTTCTCGGTTCAAGATCTCAACCAAACGACCCCCTTAGAAGATATAGCCGACCATGGACGAGATAGTTCAGAAAGCCATCCAGCAGGCCGAAGCGCTGAAGACAGATCCGGGTTCGGTTCCATGGAAATCTGATGAACCTTGGCCACAGGCCTATCACTCGTGGAACGCCGAGAAAGAAGAATGGCAGCCTACCGAGTCGTCTACATCGCACTCTACCGGCATCTCCACGCTCGCTCTATTTAGCTGGAACATTGACTTCATGCTGCCGTTCCCGGAGTCGCGGATGGATGCCGCGTTGGCCCATCTGGAGGCGCTTACGAGTCAACCGCTGTCGACCGCCACTACAGCGGTTGTGATCAACCTACAAGAATGCACCCCATCCGATCTCATTACCATCGGCCAAAAGCAGTGGATCCGAGACAATTTCTACGTAACAGACATCGACAGTTCTGCCTGGGCATCCGGTGCCTACGGCACAACCTCGCTAGTCGACCGTCGGTTGGAGATATCGTCGTGTTTCCGGGTCCACTACTCCAAGACTCAGATGCAGCGCGATGCGCTGTTTGTCAACGTCGCGGTTCCGACGGCAACCCCCGGGCACGGCAAGCAGCAGCAGCTCCGCCTGTGCAACACGCACCTCGAGTCGCTCGCGCGCGAGCCGCCGCTGCGGCCGTCGCAGATGCAGCTCGTCGCGTCGTACATGCGCGCAAACGCAGGGTGCAGGTGGGGCGCGATCGCCACCGGGGATTTCAACGCCATCCAGGCGTTCGACGAGACCCTGCACTCGGACAACGGGCTCAAGGACGCGTACCTCGAGCTCGGCGGACGCGAGAACAGCGACGAGGGGTATACGTGGGGGCAGCAGGCGCTGCCGGAGCTGCGGAGGCTATATGGCTGCTCGCGCATGGACAAGGTGTACTTTTGCGGCGAGGGCTTGGAGCTGCTGAGCCTCGAGAGGTTCGGGGCCGATGTCGAGATTCATGAGAGGGAGGAGGAACAGAGGAGTCAGTTGCTGGACCTTGGGTTCGAGAAGCCTTGGGTTACGGATCACCTGGGGGTCAAAGCAGTGTTTGCTCTTACGAATGACCTTCGTTCGTAAGACGATACATGACAGGACGTGCTATCTTTGTTCTAAGAACCGTAATTGTAGTAGCACTCCCATAGTAGAGATATGAGTCCGAAGAACCAATTCAACAGACTGCCCATGTCCTTCCAGAAGTGATGGAGGCCCCGATACTGATTCCTTCGTAATACGTGGGACTCGAAGACGGAAAAGTAGAGGGAAGAAAATAGAAAGTTCAATATATAGATTTCTTCCGGGTGATTCGCCAGATCTGTTAGGTACCTTCAATCCTATCAGACCTATTTGGGTGCGGATCTAGGTATTCACTATTACGGATCCCAGATAGGTATCTACCTAGGTAGGTATTCGCAAACATATTTATTATTATGAATCTTAATCTAGCCGGTGAATGAATCTCATATCGTACCTACTTCCTAGATATGTATGGAACTGTAGAAAGTTCCATCTAGGAGGATCACTACCACCAATCAGGTGTTGCAAACAATCGTTGTGCCACAGGATTTCCACTGAGATTTAAGACAATGACTTTATTTTGGCAGGAACCATCATGCCGCATAATAAAATCCATTCTTTCAGTACGGAGTACGTACACAGTAATTGGTGGAGGTTTACCTAGCAGACCTAGGTACTTAGGTACCTAGGTAGTCATGTATATATGTGAGTTGTGATCCTTTTCGTACCTAGGTAATTAACAAACTATTTAAACACTCAACTAGATGACCTCCCTCCACTTCCCGTCCCCTTCTCCCACAACTGCACTACCACAACGGAGAGATCAGATTGACAAGACATATTGATCAGATTCGGGATCCGCAATAAGGTCGTGGATCAGCACCTAAGAAAATAACAACGGCGAATACTTCTTTTATCTTCTTTAACGAACTTCCCTATTTATTTCTCAGCGGCATCAAGTATCTTTATTTCTCTACACAATTTCCATCTAACCCCCAACAATCACCATGAATCAAGACCGAGAAGTTCGGTCGAGTCCGATCGAAGGACTGCCGGTCGAGCTCGTCCGAGCTATACTCTCAGAGCTGCCAGACGTCGAGTCATTGCAAGCAGCCGTCTTATCGTGTCCACTGTTCTATTGTGCGTTTTTGCAGGCAGAAACGGCAATCACAGCACAGGTCTTGCTCAACCAGATAGATGTCAGCGTCTTACCCGAAGCGGTGGCTGCATCCGAGTCCTCGTCGTTGCGCCCTCACGATACAAAGCCCGAAAGTCGGGAAGCCATCGTGACCTTTGCCACGCAGTATCTTCAGCGAAGGCCGACTCCACCCAAGTCCTGGTCACTACAGAAAGCGCTTCACATTTCACGACTTCATTTCTATGTGGATGGGCTGGCCAAGAAGTTCACCAGCGAGCTCTTGAACAATTCTCCGCTGAATCAATCCAAATCTATCGCGACGCACCAGGAGATATGCCGAGTCGAACGCGCTTTATACCGGTTTGAAATTTACTGCAACCTCTTCCGCGAATCCAATTCGAAGCTACGACCCCGTCGATTCTCACGATCTAGTGTATGCGAGGAGCAGCAGCAACTTTTCTTCGCCAACTTCTCCCCCTTGGAGAAGGAACAGCTTGGCTGTATTCAGGAGTTCCTCGTTCGAGTCGTTTCGCCAGGTTAGTCAGTTACCAAACACAGTGGACTATTTTAAGATATGAGACTCACAAGAAAACACCAGCTTTCAATGACATCGCAGAACATGACATCCATTGGGGCCTATGCCATGTGGAGTACGATGTCAAGGTCGACTCATATTACATCCAACATGTTCTGTCACTTGGCTTGGAGAAGCTGTATCAGATCGCTGCAGCAGAAACATACGAAGGCCGCTACCGGCTTCTTGATCCCCCACACGCCAATGGCGATTTCCTACACGAAGGGCTCGAAGACGCAAACGAAAAGAATGACGGTATCTTCCTTGGGGACTTGACACCGGAGGAAGAAATCCGCCATGTCAAGCAGCCGTTATTTGCTGACCCAGATTCTGGTCCGGCCGATGCCTGGCGATGGGCACATCAAGAGGAAAGTCGGTCGAATTGGGTGTACCAGGAGAATCGTCAGGATCTACGCCAGTGGGGATACGTCATGTGGGACCGGTCTCGGTTGGACGAGATCGGCGTCTTCCAGGAACCGTGGGAGGAACGGGAAATTTCACTCGAGGAGAAACATGAGGCTATACGACAGCACGCATACATGGAAAATTCGTGGGATCAGAGGGAGAATATGTCCAGGATGGGTGCTTCGGGCTGGTGGAGCTGGGGAGATCGTAGTAAGGTGGTATGGCCAAGTGGAAGGGGGCCTAGTCATCATGCCCCTACTAAGCCATATTCGCGGCAGGTGCTGTGGGGATGAAAGATGGCTAAGCCCACAGTCCCAACTATCTCACACTCACGTTCTCTTTTTTCATCACACTGCGAGAGGCTCGAGATGCGTTAAGCATGATGAAGCTACCACCATCAAGTAGTTTCAGGGCCGAACGATCAAGGGAACTATAGGACGATGATTCATCAGTAGCGTAACAAGAGATCCCTTAACCGATTCCCGTTCTACCTGAGGTTGAATCATACCTCATGTGTTTAGCAGTTTTAATGCCTCAGCAGTAACCCCTTGTAAATCCGATGATAAGTATCAGCTGAGTGACATGGATGCCGGCTGAACGACAGGTTGAGGTTGGGAGCTATTGCGGCGTCCACATACTGGTTATCTCTAAGGTCATACCCCTTACAGGAGCGTTAGATATCCGCGTAGGCTTCTTTACGGATTTTTGATCTGGTGGTAATATCCAGTAAATGATAAGCACCACAACCTGCCTCACGCTTGGCCCCCCACGCCATCCCAATCCGGTTTTGCTATTCCTCAACAGGCCATCCTATCCACTAGGTATCCTGCGTAAGAGCTCATAAAGAAACATCCAACAGGCCTGATGTAACGACATATGGTCGAAGTACTGTTAAAGCTCTTCAATATTAGCGGTCAGGTCGAGCTGGATTAGAGGGTTCCGGTCATCTCGAACTTCGCCAGTCCAGACGCGCATACGCATCCAATCATCTGTCTACATCCACACCTCAATATGCTGGCGACTAGGTACCTTGGCATTACCGTTACTCCAACGTGCTTGGTTCCCACCAAGAAGGCGAATGATACCTGCCTCCTTCACTGCACCGATAACATGACTAAACAACGACAGGTAGATACTTCTCGACACCGGTGATCCCACCGATAACATTCTAGGTGCACGGTTGCAAGCTTAGCCTCGATGGCAGCGACAATCAGGTGCAAGTGAGGTAGGTAAAGGAATGTCTCCCAACCAACAAGATATTTTTCGTATACTTACCACTCCGTAGGGGTAAGTTAATCAAAAGATCATGCTTATGTAGAATAGAAAATGCTTCTATATCTGGCCATCTACACTCTGGTAGAGGTCCCTCTTGTACCTACAAGCATGAAATGGAAGCGGACGGCAAGCAGGGACAATGAGGTTATCTAAGTGTAAATTCTCAAGTCTTCCCAAGATCATTCAAATTGCATATGCTGTAATCACCACCCTCATGACGTAAGGATTGCGCTTGAGGACGATATAATCTTTTAGTCCTGAGCAAAACCCGGCGCCTTGTGGAAAGTGGTGACGGGATCTGGGGCGTCCTAGAAGTTAGCGATGTCTACTACTCTTAACCTTATGGCCCGAGTCCTGTCTTTCTTTGGGCCGCTTAAGCGTACTCGTCTTGATGAGCACGGAAATAAAGGGGTAGCTTACGGCGGATGAATTCGACTCCCTCATAAAATCCAGCGTAACTTCAAAGACGTGATCTTTATATCTCTCATGAACGACGGGAAAAAGAATAATAGTCTGCTTAGACGCCTAGATCAATAATAGGTATGGGTCACAAGGTAGTTCTGGCAATATGCCAATCCAAAAGACTCATGTTATTGGTTTATCAACAAGTTTGGGCGGCATTTATCTTTTAGAAGAAAGAAAAAAAAAAAAAAAAAAACGAAATTCAATGTAGAACAAAAGTTCAGTCAGTGAGATTTGGAAGGAGAAAAGTCCAACCCATACCAAGCAACCAATCGCCAAGTCGACAACAACGACAGCAAGTCTCTCATAATACCTGTTCAATACATCTAGATGTCACATTGTCCGAATATTTTCAAAAAATTGCGAACATGGCTTATCGATGACTGACACCTCGTCTAATGGCCTCTCATGGCCGTTGAATTGGAGATTGCTGCAAAGTTGTTGTCCGTCAAGCCGGTGTAGTAGAGGCAGGCTGAGCCACATGGCTCAACATGAGGACCGCCGCCGCCACAAACGCCGGTTCATAAGACAGCAAGATTCATACTGGCCGGCGGGACGTTATCAGACCTCGCCTCTGTCATGACGAACGGTCAGCATACCCGCCTCCCTCACTTCAAGCCCAGATTAGTTCTCGGAAATAGTGTACGGATTAGGAACAAAGGATACCTGTTGTCTAGAGTAGGAATAGAGCTCTCTATTCCCGCAGACTCGGCCTAGTTATGGCATTGATCCAAGTTGTACCTGGGCACATTGCAAGTATTGGAATATTTGGTGGCTGTTATGTGAATATACAGGTGGCTGGACGCCCTACACCTGTGGCTCTATATAGGAGGATATCTCCTCCTACCTGTGATACTTTACCTCTCTAACTATCATCAATACAACTGATGTATACACTCATAACCTACGTATCTATGTCAACAGCAAGGGCCCACATCCCGGCGCTTAACCGCGTTCGCCATGAGCGGTATCGAACTCAGGTTGAGAACGTCGCGTCTGCTGTTGACGCAGCCGGCAACGCCAGCGTTATCATGGCACGATGAGCCAACCGCGTCTCCGATGGTACCAGCGAGAATACCATAGCTGACAACTTCGGCTAGAGCAACGACATGCATTTTGAAGTGAACTTGAGGGTCAAACTGTATGTGTAGTTGAATAAGGTAGTGTTATGAGTTAGGAAAGCTTATGCGGTCGATATCCAGTTGGTTCCGTTTTTAGGGTGCGTATTCACACATTTATACATTTAGGAACCCTCCATAGGGACTCGTTATGTAGACCAGTTCATAGAAGTTCCTGTTGACAAAATTGTAGGACCCCATTAGCATGTGCCGCAGAATCACATCAAAACCTAATAAGCGCAGTGAGCAGGTGAGCAGTCATTCTCGATCACGGAGTTGAGAGATTTGTAGAATGTAAGCATGATGTTGTCGAGATGGTTTTCAGCCATGCTGATTGTACTGCAAGGAAATAATAAAGCAAAAAAAAGTTTTATAATAGAGCGAAAGCTCCTAGTAACTACTTACAAGCATCAAGCTCTCTTGCCGCAATAGCAGCATAAGTCAGTGCTCGAGGTTGCATAGAGATCCGACAGCACCGGAAGAATGGCCTGACTAAATCATCGTTCGAATGCAATGTGCTAAAACCGATGGATTCGATTCTATCTTGACTAAGTATATTCAATGCTCTAGTGTTCGGCTCCCCCTTTCCCCTCTCTAACGGCGAAGACAAAAACTACCTACAAATCATCAGATTAATCAGTCTTCATCCACTAACCTCTCCATAATAGGTATGTATCAGTATTCTCCCTATATCGTGGTTTCTTTCTTGGAATCTTGTTCTTTTACCTCGCTCTTCACCAAGCAGCGGGCTCCAGGCGGAATGCCAGGTAACCTAGCCACGAATACCTAGGTCATCTAGAAGGGCTCCTCGCCCCCGGCACCTCTTCCTCCTTTCTCTTTTAGACCTCGACCTGAAGACATTGTAGGTCAACATTTCATGCCTTTGCCACGTCATATGCTAATGATTTTTAAGGGTGAAAGCTACCCTCTGCCGGTTAAGAAAACACCAGAGGATTTTATTCAAAGGATCTAATCCTCCTCAACGGAACAGACACGGTTGTTGCACTGTGCTTGTTCCCAAAGAATGCCAATCTCACGCTGACGTTGCACACAAGGACGCGCTCAAATTGCGCTGCTATTGGACCTGGATATTGCTATTACATATCGGTTCAAAACATGAACACAGCTCCCTTCCAAGTTGATGCAAAAATCAAAAGGATTGGAGTTAGCAGAATTTCCACTAACTCAGTATTTCAACAGTTGACATGGTCGCACAAACACTGTTCAGAAACGATGCCAGGCAACACTTCGCAGAACATTGTGAAAGTATACACAAGGGTTGGGCATTGTTGTTAGATAAGACAACGCTGCCAGACAATACCACATGCACAGATAGCCGTGTGGCAGACGCGATTAGGGCCTTGGACAACAACATTAAATGCCCGGAGAATAATATTCACTTGAGGATTGCCTACGTATAACTAGCATGGATGATGATCCATCTCAAAGAGAAGATAAGAGACGGCCAACAACACGGGCTGGTTGTTGGCAAGCGTAGCTAACGGGACGCCACCGTCGCCATTAATCTTTACCTTGGTGCCACGGGAAGAACGGACAGGGAGAAAGTCCGCGAACTTACGCGCCTGAGCAATCGCTGGGCTGCCCTTCCTGGGAGGTACCCATTCTTGCTAACCACTTTTACAGATGTGGCCGAAAGAGTAATGTACGTCTTATCTTTTCTGATCTACTACCGCTTTATAACGCTTATTCTCTTAAAGTAACAAAACAAGTATTACAAGCCATAACCTGAAAGCTCTCACCGAAGAGATCTGTCGGGCCTGTTTAACTGCGTTGATTGTAGTCTCGGATTATGTGGCGAAGGATGCGGAGTTGGCTGTCATATCGGGCTCAGCATATAACCCAGGACGAGCACAGAAGGTGTTAGCGCAAGTGAAAAAGATGCTAACTTGACCAGAATGCGGAATAACATCTTGGGTAGTCGCAGAGATAGCAGACGTGGCAATCACACCCAAATCAACCATTTGATATGTATGCGGAGGATCCTGTGGAAACTGGCCAGGACTTGGCGGCGTAGGAGTCGTGACTTGCCGGAGATGTCATAATACAAGTTAGGCCTCTATTTGTAGCCTTTAGACCTCGTTACAGTCTCTACTTATTACGCTTCTTGCTGCTTCTTGCCGCTGCTCTCTCGTCGCTGTTTGCCGCTGTTCATCGCGTTTCGTCACGTCACAAAACAGGTGTAGAATAAAGTTGCCTCTTGAATAAGGATTCCCAGGAATTTAATCCATAAAGAACACGTCCGCTAAACCTGATTCTGTTTGGTATTGTATCGGCACATCTGCCCTATCTTGACCTTCCCGTTTGCAGCCCTTCAGGAGATTACTCCACGGCAAGTCATTATTGATGCATGTGTTTTCCCATCTCATCGAGCAAACCTTGGAGGTCATCGTCGCTAATCTTGTCGGCGAGCGAAGGGATGAGGGTTTTAGCCTCATCGGCATTTTCACAGCAAAGTGAACCTATCGTGTGTTAGTACGGGTGGCCGGGCTTGATATAGCCACATAAATGGCATCGGTACCGAGCTGGGCCCTCTCGAACTTGGAAAGTTCTTGATACGAGCTGAGCAAGCGTTCAACCGCCTCAACAGTTTCCTTCCCCCTAAAGCGCGCAAAAGCATCGAGATAATTAAGTGTTTGGGAGAGAATCCTAATGAACACAGAGTTAGACCAGGTCCGAATGAGTCTCTGAAGTAAACAGAGAGGCCGTACTCAGTCTGATTTATGTTTTTGTTTGTCTTCCGACGCTTTTCGGTAACGGCGTTTACGACAAGGTATGCTTCCGAGACGGTTAAGGTATCGACGTTCTCAAATTCACCCAGCTTGAGAACAGACGTTGCTTCAAGTTCTCCCGGTGTCGGGGCTTTGGGTCGCGATGTATGATCGTCAGGTGACATGGTTAAAGCCCTGCTTTTTGTGGGAGTTTGGCAAGATGGAGGAGGAGAAAATAGGTTGTGGGATCGGGCAAGCATTGATCGGCCCGGCGGTTACCTACCTGAATTTCGGCCTTGAAAATCGGCCACGACCGTGACGCGGTTCAAAGGCTGACATCGGTGTCCATAACCAGCCTCTTATGAGTCATATTAGGGGCTGCTGGCTAAAATTTTGTGTCTGGTCGAGTTGTCAGGTGAATCACTCCCGCCGAAGCGCGCGGTTGCACATGTGTCACGAAAAGGCCAAGGCACCAGATTACCCTGCGCCGAAGGCCAACACCATTCTTAGCCGCCCCACGACTCGCTGCCTGATTTATATGCTCGCGCTGGGTTAAATGATCGCCTCAACCAATAAGAGTCCTACGACCGCTTGCGACGAAACCATGACTTTGCGGCTCTCAATAAGTCTTTCTGTCGGCCAGCCCGGGCCGTGACAGAAAAGATTCATCTCTCGTTCGCCCACTAGTGCGTTCCTTGTCACGAACGGCAGAGTAAGGTGCGGACGCTGTTACAAGGAAGGGTGTAGGCTCTCTTGACGTGATATTTATCGCTGTGCTGTGATATCAGGTGTTATTGTGGATGGACCGGTTTGCAAATCAGGCCTTCTAACTTGATTGCGGAAATATCAAGGGGTTAAAGGGCAAAATCAAACCTTTACACGGCGATATTGGTGTATTAGTCAGCGATAATGCTATCGTTAATCGAAAGACTCGGGTTATCGTTATTTTGTATGGAAAACAGGTAAAAATTGGAGCAGATATCGTTGTGTAAAGGTATAGAGTAGTATCGTATTATCCAGGTCTGACTGTTGTACTCGGGAACAGCCCCATCTTTGAGAGAATTATCCGAAGACCCAAAACATTCTAATGAGATCTAGGTAACCAGTTTACGGTCCGGAACTGTATTCTTGGACTTTCCAAAAATAGGATTGACACTGGTGCAGAGGTGTAAGTTTGCGGTCTAGCCGTTGTGTATATATCACTTTTTGAGGCATTACTGCACTAGAGTCGCCGTCGGCGTGGTGTCGAAGCTAAGATGTATATGGTTCAAAGCTCACAGGTAATGTTTCTACTAGATCAACTATTTAATGTCAAGGTATTCGAACTTGTATTCATCAAATGTGAAAATGACCTTGAGAGAAACTACGCAACGGGATGTAGTTAGTGTTATCACTCGTTAACCGACAATCACGACCTGCTCATCATCCCTGATACTTCTCAGCTTTTGAGAATAATTGGGAAAGGTCTGAACTGTTTTTGTGAGGATGTTCAGACCTTTCCCAACTTAGCTTTATCCTTAAAGCTACCGGGCGTTTTAAGTAGTTTACATATAGGCATGATCATATGTTACATTTATCCTCGCTTGTGGAAAAGGGGAAAACAAGAATATAGGAACCATAACACCATTATACGAGTAATGTCGAACAGTACTTGAATTCAAGCTTTGTGGGTATACAAAACGTCTCACAGGACTGTTGGTGTGTTCTTGTTGTTGAACCGTGACAAGATAACGCTCTTTTCCATAAAACTTCCTCCCGATCTGCTCTGAAATGCCATGAGCAGCTGTATTCCAGGTCCCCGATGTGACCTACCGGATAGCCACAAGACAATACTTGACGTGAATGTAGCTAGTCGAAAATAAAAGGACTCGTCAGTTGGTCTCGCAATTATTGGTTTAAGGTTAACCGGCCGCGCCTCTCCAAGGTTGTAATCAACTCCACGTAATTCACGCGTTGATCCATACTATTGATCCACGTATCAATTCAATCCGTCCACCTCTCCTTTGGAATATCGTCCGTCCATTCCATATGGGCGGATGTTGAATTGAGTTGAGTTGATTACAACCCTGCGTTTCTCCAAAGGGTATCCCTGTATTGCTTGGCAGAATTGACCATCATGGGCGCGGGAAACTTCCAAGTACGGCTCTGCCAAGTCTCGTAATAAGCAGTACCAACAGAAGCTTCGCCGACTTCTTGTGAGCATTTCTGTTCGCAGTGTCTTACTTGTTCTGGAGCTCCGAAGGCCCCCGGTATAAGCCCTTGATTGTTGCGACACAAATCCATGCAGATGACGAATAGAGACATGTTCAGGCTCCAAGGTTTACCATAGTAGGTTCTCCAGTCGTCTCGCTTGGTGAGACCTAGGTTATCGTCATGCAGAGGCTGTCCGTTCGTAGAGCCGAGCAAGATCACGGTCAAAAGAAGAGGTATAGCAGAGATATTCATGATAAAATAAGGTGTTTTTCGAATCGATTGTGCAGCCAATTGTGTATTGTGGAAGTTGATAGATGGGCAATATAGGACAACGTCTATCGTAGGTTGTGTTGGCCGTCTTAGCTACTTATATAGTTTGCGAGGAGTCAAAGCTAGCCTTCAGAATGTTCTCCCGAATGAATCAATCCAGGTCTTTGCAGGCTGGAATGTGCCGCTATTCTTTTTGAGCGGCTCTGGTACAATTGCCGATGCGGGATTGATCTAAATTATCAGGATCCTAAATCCAAATGGAAAATGCCGTAGCAGATCTCCAAGTAAGAAATGGGACAGTCTGACAGCGGTTCTATTTTGAATGAGCGTGGATTCTAGACCCAGAATCGGCTCGGCAAAGCGTTCAAGAATCGTCTTAATCTACAGTTTACACTCCCAGTTCGGGTTAGAACTACTCGGCAAGGAATAGGTCTATCTCGGCGGTTGCCTCGTGGGGGATGATATGTTAATCGTGAGCTATCTATAACTTCTATCAT
>JAJJKD010000164.1:0-90989 GCA_022376535.1 Xylariaceae sp. FL0662B | reverse complement strand
GTAGTATTGGTTTTTAGTAATATTAAATTTTCGGTATATATTAATAAAAATCTTTACTTTATTTTTTAATATATTATATAATTTACCTATATAGTTATAGGTTAATTTCTATACCTTTTAAAAAGCAATATATACGTTAGGTTTAATTATACTGTTATATATAATACGTTAAAAAAAAGTTCATATATCTGGCTATTATAAATAAATAAGGCCTAATTTCTTAATATAATTAATAAAGTATAGGGGCCTTATAAGTTAAAAATAGGTATAGGTTTTTAGTTATTAATAAATAGGATATTTATTATTTAGGGGTTAAGTATTAGGGTATTTATTATATTTCTACCGGAAATTATAATTTATATATTTAATACATTTACGGTATAAAAAGGTTAATATATAAATATAAAAATAAAAAGTAATAGTATTATAGCTAGCTAAATAACCATTAATATAAAACTTAGAATATTTAAGGCATTTAAGTTATTAATTATAAGTAGTTTTATAAATTTCTTTACGTTTTTTTTTTTAATAAAAAAACTCTATATTTTACGAATATTTTTAAAAGGTATATCTTAAAATAACGGTTTACCGCTTTAAAATTATCTTTTTTTTAATTTTAGAAATTTTTTTAAAACATTTTAAACAGTTATTAACCTTTTATTTTAATATCGTTATAAATTTAAATAGTTTAATTTATATAGGTTATATAATATTTAGGGTTTTTTATAGGATTATTAGAATTAATATTTTTATTAAAAAAATTTAGGTATATATATATTTTTTATACAGCTAATAAAAGTAATAATTTTTTTTTATTTCCTTAAAAGTAAGGGTTTTTTAAATATTAGATTTCGATAAAAATAGGATTTTTAATAGGTTAGCTATTTTAATAATATAGGTAATATAATATAACTAAAAAATATTAAAATTAATAGGGAATAATGGATTTTAATAAAAAATTAATAGGGGTATTAAAAAACGTTAGATTTCATTAAAAAACGTTAAAATTTAATAGAATATTAAATTTATTAATGGCTAAAATACGGGGATATTTACTATTATTATTGCCATTTAATATAAATGGTATTTTTTTTTAATAATAGGGCTTATTACCTTACTTTTTTATTAATTAAAGTATTTTTTATAGCGTAAAATATGTAAATACCCTTTTTTTTAATAGTAAAATAAGGTTTTTAACCCTTTTATATATAGCCGGTTAATCTCGGCTAAAATTATGGGATTAAGTTAGATTAAATATAAAAACCTTACCTAAAACTGGGCTGCGATTTGTTTTTTTACCTTTACTTATTTATAATTACCTTTATAACTACTGATTAGTATTAAATAGCCTCTATTATACATACGTACAAATTATAATAAAATCGCGATTTATAGTGATAATTTATTATTATTTAATTGAAAAGTAAAAATATAAGCTGCAATGGTAGGGATTTAGTTACTACCACTAAGATCCCGCAGGTCACGTGACGTAGTCACGTGACCACGCTAAACCTAATCTAGACTAGCCTACCATGGATTTGACTGCAGTGGTTCAACTGCAGTGGTTTAATAGCAGTGGTTTAACACAAAGTCCTACGGTCTGACCCGTTCTTGATGTCTTAGCCATTGAATCCTTGACTTATGGCAAAGCCCTCTCTTAAGATTAGTGATATTAGGAAGTAAAGTCCACGGCTCTGCCAAATTGTTTTAAGTTAGCACTCGACGAAGTACTTAGGGAGGGGATAGCTTTGGGAGGCAGAGTTAAAAGGGCTAGGCTCGTGATATGCTTATAGATATATCGATATGATATCCTCTCGTAACGAGAAATGATTGAGTCGGCTTTATGGGAAGATATCTCGTAGGCGTGAGAAGCAAATGCTGCAGGCCTTCTTCCCCAACGCTTTTCTATAATGTATCCCGTTTGCCTTTTGTCTTCTGTTATGGTAGACTTTGAATTGTTTGATGGCTTGTCGAATACTCATTCGTCTTTGTTGGATAAAGGTGAGGAACAAGAAACAGACTTCGGCCAGGAGAACTCACTGGTGATACTCAGTCAGCTGTAAAACCGTACGAGTTAGCTGAATAGGAATTGGCACTGTAGAGAAACAGTTGTAGGGGAGCAACTTAGCAACGAGTCATCTTTGGGGCACCAATGCCACGTAAATCTAATACTTATTGCTAGCAGAGTCAACGGCGTTAGAACACACCCCTCAAGCATCAGCAAAGGTGGCGCCCAGGCTCTTTGACAGTTACTTTCTCACACGATTTACTGTGAAATAGGGGAATTGGAGAAATCCAGTCATTGTAACCTGCAAACGATTAGACAAGGACTCCGCGGAATTAGCTATTAACGTCCGTCTTCGCTTAACAACGCCCCTGCTACCGAGGTAGTGAATAATGACTCGTCAACCCAAAGAAGCGATGTCGAGTCCAACTGCTGGGGTTGATACGGGCTGATACGGGCTGATACGAGTAACAAATGCACGGATCTGGGACACAGTCGGTAACATCACTAGGTACTTAAGTAGGGATGCAGGGGTGGCGTAGCCTCCTCTGAGTATTATGACCGTGATTAGATAATTTTGTCTGGTACAAAAGACTATGTAATTTCGTGGCGCACTCCAAAGACGTATACTGACCCCCACGCTAAGCCGGGGAAGTAGAATGAATGCCATTCTACCACAAATCCTGGATTTCTGGGATCTCAATAAACGATCTGTTAGAGACCAAAACACACCGATGTATCCTATGTGTAGGGATAATATTCTAGAGTCTGCTGCGATGTTGACGATATAATCAAAACAAATCACCCCCTGTTCGAACGCGGACCATTTCTAGATAGGGGTCTTTGTACACCTCTAACATTGCTAGTCATGGGACTAGAGCTTCTATTTTTTTATATTTATTACATTATACATAGTATCTATTCGAAGAGATTGACCACTATAACTACAAAGGACAAAGGAACCACGCGAAAATAATATCTATATACATTCTACCTCAACCATGTGACGTACTACGGTATTTTATTCAATGGTCGCGCGGACGCCCCGCGCGCCTGGCTTGGGTTGCGGTGTAAGCATGTCGTGGTCGTATGCGATATCTTCGAACTTAGTGTCGTGCAGCTTCATGCGAGGCAGGACGCGCAGAGCTAAGGAGGCCGTAACAAGGTAGAGCTCGCATTGGGCCAGGCTGAAGAGGTGAGTATTAGTTATGAGTGTCTTATCCAAAAGAAGTAATCCGAGAGAGGATGTCAAGCAACTTAACGAAATGCGCGAGGCTCCAGGAGAGACGGGGAGGAGATAGAACGATCAAAATCACTTACTTCATGCCAATGCACTGGCGAGTCCCTTTGGAGAACGACATGATATACCGCTCCAGCTTCTGGTTCTTCTGGCCCTCGGCGTCGATCCACCGCTCGGGTGCAAACTCGTTCGAGTTGGGGAACACGTCTTCATTGTGGTGCGAGATGGCAGAACTCATGCCGATAGGCGTACCTGGGGGCACGACGTATTGGTACGAGCCCTTTTGGTAACGCAGAGTTTCATTGCGGGCGATGCGGGAGAGACGCGTAGACACGCCGTACGTTAGTCGGATACCCTCGTAGATCACGCCGTAGAGATAAGGATACTTCTCGAGTTCCACCCAGGACAGCTGGTTTGTGTCTACACCTTTCAGCTCTTCAATCAGGCGGGCACTGCACTCAGGCTTGGAAAGGAGATAGTAGGTGATGGTGCTCAGAGTAGCCTGTCGAAGGTGCGCATTAGTAAGTGAACGTGTGATGCTTCATAGCTAACTAGAGGGAGACTTAGACTTACGGCCGTAGTTTCAGTGCCTGCAGAAATGAGAGACCAGCCTTCACCGGAAAGGCGGTATATTGTTTTATCCTCATCAGGCAGCGAGGAGTCGATCAACTCAGTGAAGATTCTGCCCCTGGTTCGGTCCTGTTGAGCCTTTGTGATATGGCCGGGAATCGTTTCGTTCATTTCCTTCATCAGCCGAGCAATGTCATCGCCCATATACTTGGCCAGGTAAGGCGCAATACGAACGACATTTCGCATGATGGGTACGAAGCGGAAAAGATAAGTGCTCTTGACAAAGGCCTCGAACGCGGCCTTGAAATTAGGCGTCCACTCTTCCTGGTCCAAGAAGCCAAAGGTCGTCCCGTAGGCATACTGCGAGATCGTGTCGGCGGTGAAACAGTTGAATACCTGAACCATCTCGATGGGGCCCTTTCCGGCAAACAGAAGCAACTTGTCGCACATCTTCTGGGCCATGGCGTTGATCTCGGGCTCCAGCCGCAGCATCTGCTGCCGCGAGAAGAACCGACTGATGGCGTTGCGTCGCCGGCGGTGTATCTCATGCTCACGTGTCCCGAAGGCCGCCGTCTCAATCGGCCCGGCGAGGGAGTTCAAGAAGTGATAGTGTTTGTCACGAATCCGGCTTGCTGTGCTGGGATATATCTCTTCGGCAAAGTCCGGATCGTTGCAATGGAGTTCTTCCGGGTTAATGCGAACGATGGGTCCTGGCAATTATCAGCATGCAAAGGCACTATGGTAGCAACAGCCAAGGGGAAAAAGCAGATACATACCGTACTTCTCATGCATTTTTCTGATTTCGTGGGTATATTTGCCCACGAGGACGAAGTCGTACCAGAACTCGTAGAGGTAAGACATAGCAGCTAGCTTAGGGCCCGGAACTCGGTATAGAGGATGAAAGGGCGAGATATTGTAGAGAAATAACGCCACTCTATACGCAAGCCAGAGACCAACAAGACGGAGCACGTTGATAGGCGCAAGAACAGCTGCGAAGCTGTCCGCAGACAGCTCTGAAGGCACGCTCGTTTCCATGGCGGCTGGCTAGCTGCCGGTTCTCGCAGCTTGAGAGAAACCCGGCTATAAGCCAAAGGCTACCTTGGTGGCGTTGGCTGGCGAATCTGGTTGATGCTATGGGTAGGATGCTTTGCCAGGCAATTCAAATGGGGTTTTCTCGATGAGCTAATCTGCCTAAGTCATGCTCAGAGACATCTAGAGTAGTTCACCGATGCGTCCCAAACAATAGAAGAAGAGGAGATGCGAAGGCGTATGAACTTGTTAAGTGGCTTGATGCCAAACGGCCAAGCTTCAGGGCCGAGCTTCAGGGCCGAGCTTCAGGGGCGCGGTTCAGGGGCAGTCGCGTGGGAATTTTATGTCTCTAATTGTATAGGTAGGGCCAATCAGTGGTACGGGAGTAAATCGAATGGTCATACACCCCAGCTAATGTCTCTATAGAGGCTAGGATTACGCATCAGAATAATAGTGCCAGTCACTAGTTATCCGGCCTGCCGGGTTGGAGGACACTGGCCACCGAAGATCCCCACTTCGGTTGGACCGACTTGTGGTTTAGTTCCCCGCACCGTGCACTCTCTAGAACCGATCCCCACGGGCACCTCGTTGTACATAGCCAATAGTCTTGTCTGTGATTAGTTGCCAAATTCCACAACAACATGGAAGACAGACCAATCATAGCCACCTGCGGCCACGCCACACCATTTCGCACCTAGTATTGCCCGCTCTATATGTATCGGCCTATACCATTTTGCCAAATTACTACGCTATGCATATAGATGCATTATATAAGACAATTTTCACCAAAAGCGTCTTTAAGTGGTTTTGATGCTACAAGCCGTCTTATTAAGAGATAATCGTATTATTAGCAACTATTTTTGGAAGGAATTAATAGAAGAAAGCGTGCTTAGCCTTAGCCACATTTGCTTTAGCTGTGTGTCAACATTGTCAAGCCAGGGGTGTGTGGAGAGTTGGCAAGTTAAGCAGATGGAGACTCCTGAGGGGGCACTACGAATATAAAAAAAAAACACTGTGGGTTCTCGCGTTAGATATTTCCAACTGGGGTTAGTTTTTCCGCTGGCCTGTCTACCGTGGTAAGTAATCTGAGTGTCATTTTATTTATGCTTGATACGATCTTATAACTAGGAAAACTATATTGATCGCCATGCCCCTCGTACGAGTCAGGTAGCCCCCGGAATTTTGACATTTTTGACAAGTATGTACAAGAAATTAGGTAACCAAACGTCTCCCTAGTATGTCCACGATCCCCCCTAAAATAACGTTCAATTCCTTAGTGGAGAGACATAATGGAAATGCCCGTTGCAAGGTAGTGTTTCGATATTGACTGCTAAGTTAGCTAAAATATTCTCAAGCTATAATTCCTATCGAACGATGCTTCTCTATAATGTTGCTTATTTAATAGCCCTTTATACCGTATAGTACCGAGTTTATGTAAGAAATCCCCGGAGTAGTATTGTTATAGGGGGTGGGTTGTATGTAGATCAGCGCTAGTAACCATACCACGCTGAATACGGTGTAATTCATAGGCGGCTACTTTAATCTATGTACGCTACCTGTGTATAAGACCTTTCCAATGGTTTACATTATGTTAGTAATCAATAGTATATGAGGCCATCGCCGCGTGGCATGGAATGGAACAATGGTTTCAGTGTGAAGTACATAAGCGAAGTGTCGTTTCGACACACCGGACGCCGCATCCTGGGTTTCCAAAACCCTCGGACGGTATGTTAAGAAATCTTTTTGTCTCCGCGTTCTCCTCTGGTTTTTTCTTCTTCTTCCTTTTTTCGTCCTTCTTCTGGCAATACTCGCCTTTCTGCATATGGACAGTCGAGTATTCGGAATCATTTCTACCCACATATGGAGCTTGTAGATTCACCTAGACCATACAATAACGGGCCTTTGTATTTCTTAACTTACCATACTTATAACTAGGGGTATATATATACTATAAAAAGTCCTGTCAATTTCCACGCACGGATAGTAGCAAGGGCACTTATTCGTTAAAGAGATACTCGACAGGGCAACAACAACCTCAAAGAGAGTGCCGTCTACGTTTTGCTTTTCGAATGGCCTGTGCCAGCCTTGTGAGTAATCTGTCAATCTTTTTCCTTCTTCAAACTTCGGTAACTTTAGCTTTAGAGGTCTGGGCGATTCATTTGACACCCGTTCTAACATAGCTAAACAATCATCTTCTCGAATTGGACCGTACAGCTCCCTCCTCCTTGCTATGCCACCGTCAACTCCACCACGATCGCCATTGCCCCTAAACCAATCCTAATCAAACTATATAAAAAGCACTTCTGTCTGAGTGAGCCGTGCTAATAAAATAAGGTATCAGATATGTGTCCGTAAAGACCGGTACAGATAGGGTTTTTACCCTATGCAGCCAACGTATGTAGTTACTGCTGAGCTAATAAAGTCCCACTCCTGACGGTGCTAATGGTTTTTCGCTTTGTTAGCTCATCTTAAGTTACATTAGCGAGTCAAGATATGAGACGCGAATGCAACGCCGGAGAAAAGTCCGCGTAGTTCCCTGCGTAGCCAATCAAATACGTGTAGTTGGCCAATGGGGAGACAAGCCGGACAAGGGGGGGTTACAGACCTACGCCGTAGTCCCGGGACCTGCCGCCGCGCCGGTACCAAACCTTGAACTCCCGCCCGAGCTAGTGACAGAAAAGGCATGGATCTCATCGTACTAAATTTTGCCTTAGCGTTATGTGGCAAATCTAACATCGTTACATGAACATTTACTAGAATTTGGTGTGTTTACAGGTATCTACTGTTAGGCCAGGGGGACGTAGAACTTCGGATTGGTGAGTAGGGGGAACTGCTTTACAATAGTATCTCAAGAGTCAACGTCGGTGTCTGTCACGCCACAATCCGTGCTGTCGTGTCCCGATAGAGTGTAGGCGGCGTTGTCAAGGCGTGGACCCAGATTTAGAACCCCGGATGTGCTGTGTATGAGTATATTCGTACTCTGTAGATAGATACAGACATATTTTTTCCTCGTTTTCTTTCTTGTAAGCTGTAGACCAATAGCCCCATATAAAATAGAGATGCGGAGATGCGTCTATAGAAGGAGCTCAAGGACATACATGTTCATATATGTAGGAGACTGCAAGAGTCCCTTCGGAATATTGCATCGGTACCGACGGTACGCAGTTACGAGCATATTTTTCTGTACCCTGCTTAGGTACTTGCGGAGAGCACTACCTCTACCACTATGCCTAAGGAGGTATAGAGTATCCTAGGGTGAGGGAAAGATTCCTGATTTCTGATAAATCGTCCCGCACAAAACCATTCCCACGGAGTCCTACCTAGTTTAGCGTCTACCTGCCAAGACTCGAAAAATTACACATTACGCTAAGTATTATGCAAGTTTACTTGTGAAGTTGGGACAGTGAGAGTATATTACGTACGCATTTGTTATGTAGAAGAGACCCGTAAGTTGGGGAAGTCTAGAAAAAATTAGTACACTAGGAAATGTAGGTGGTCTAGAAGGGACAACTACCACAAGGATATTATCATTCGGCAAGGCACTACGTACAACCTCCAGATACCAGCCCATCCTTCTCTTATTTATGAAGCCAGCCATTAATTCATACGCGTTTCTTACATCTGGTTGTGAATAGCGTTGTTGTAGAGACTCTGTCCGGAGATGATGGAGAAAAAAAAGAGCCAATAAATAATCTGCCCTGAGGTACAAAAAATGGATAAGTGATTGAGATGGGGCGCAGAACGGGGGTTCGTGAGAATCCTTGGAGTGAATGTATATTAGGACCGTGGGTTTCACATTGCGTGGGTCATAAACCAGGTGCGAGTCGACAGAAATTCTGCTGCCATTTCTGTGAGTCTTCAAGGGGCATCTTATAATAAGAGAGCTTCGACTCTTTGATTTGTACCGGAACCAAGACTGGCTCTCACGCGATTCGATCCCACTGCAGGCTGCACCGTTCACTCGTTTCAATCTCAAGTCTCCTTCCAACATGTCGGTCCCCGGCACCATCTGGCTGCCTATGCCGGCCATCGTTCGCGAGCACCTTATTGGCAATGTGATTAGTGAGTAGCTTCCGAAGTCGCTTATCTCGGGGGAGGTCTATTCTCGATGAAGGTTATCACTTCGAAAACACGCATTTGGGACTCCCGCGTCATCGTCAACCTAACTCGAAAAGCATCAGTTGCTGATTCGTTACGATGTAGTGGCGTTCTTTGGTCTGACCATGACTGGTTTACGACTATACAGTCGAACCATATCTGTAGGCTTTGGGTTGGACGATGGTTTCATTGCCGTTGGAGCGGTTCGTATGCCCAGCGATGGCTTTTTGCAAACAGGAACTCATCTTAATACACACAGGTACTCGGACTCGTCTTAATTATCCAGCAGGGTATATGTAGGTTCAACTCATTACTAGCATGGAGGGCCACTCGCTGACTTGGGTGACCTATGCTTTCACAGACTCTACAATTGGCGAAGGCTACGACTTCGATCCCAACTCTGCTGCTTATCCAGCCCGTGAGTTCGGATTCATTTCACTACCGGTCCTTTAGACATATATGGCATCCAAACATGGCCATAAGCGCTCTCGTCACACCACAAATATCTTGACTGTTGCTAACAGCATGAGATGGAATACAGTTCTGAATAACCTCCCAACGCTTCTTAAGGTAAGCAGTGGACTCGGGTTTATGGATACACAGCAACTGCTTACGTGTTCTGCCCAGATTACGTTCAGCTTCCAACTGATCTACATGAACTCGCTCACCTGCATCAAATTCAGCATCCGTAAGTGGCACCCTGAGTCCTCTGACCATTCTCTATATTCCACGAAAAACCCTTTTTTGTATTGAGCCGATATTCAAGCCTTTTGCAATGCAAAGTCTTGATCAATAAAATATGCCTTGAAAGAGCGTCCGCTGACTTCCACTGCAGTATTTTTCTACAGGCGCGTATTCAACACAAGGCAGATGTTCGGAACCATACGCCTAGTCTATGCTACGATGGGATTAGTGGTGGTCTGGACACTCGGGATCCAGCTAACTGAGATCTTCATCTGCCACCCAGTCTCATATTGGTGGGATCAGACGATTGAGGGTGGCTACTGCGACAACCAGGTTCCGATTTACACGGCGCTCATCATCGTCAACGTCATCACTGACTTCATCATTATGGGCTTGCCCATGGTCCCTATTTGGCGCCTCCAGATGCGGACGGCTGAGAAACTCGCTTTGATGGGCGCTTTCGCCCTCGGTTTCGCGTACGTATCCCCCCTCTAGTTCCTTCCAGGCAGGGTACTCAACCGCGAAGATCTATCCGTGTCTCAGGCCTTTGAGTTTGTTTCTTGCTGACTTGTAGCTTAGCTCTATCATCGTCGGCATCGTGCGTCTCGTCACCGTGTTTGCCGTCGACATGATGAACAACGTGACCGGCAGTATCGAGATGGCCGTCTTTCTGTGCACGCTCGAATCGCTTCTGGCCCTCGTCTGCGTCAACGTTCCCATGCTCCGGCCGCTATATCGTCGCTACGTAAACCAGACGACGTCGTCCAAGCTACAGGACGGGGAACAAAGTGGCCAAGGCAAAGGCTCGAAAATCAGCTCCGTATCGAAGAACAACAACACCACTCACACCTACGCGGAGCGCGATGCAGAGGGCGGCTGGGAAATGAAGAACTACACCGTCACCGAGACCGAGGCCGACAGCTTCAATGATGGTAGCTCCGAAAAGAAACTGACCAAGTACGCCGATGGTACGAGACCCTCCCAAGGACAGATAGCGGTCCGCACTGAATGGGAAATTACGAGAGGCTAGGCAGGCCGCTTATGCTGGATACATGGTGCGGCACTACTCGGCGGATATACTTTGACTCATTCCGAAACGTTTCCGCACTATCTTCATTTGTTCAACACAGGCATAGGGAATGCGAGGGGTTTGGTCCACGAGTATCCGCAACATGATGGTTTGGTGGCTGGCATCTAGCTTCAGTCGGGCATCCCAGGAAATCGGCAAATCACATGGGAGGCTGGAAGGTAGTATACAATGACACACTGGATGTTGTAACAAGAACTTTGAACTTTCCATAACGTACTTTTGGGTAGAACTATCTTCAGGCAATGGAACGAGTGTGTAGCTACCCTTCCTTCATTTATTCATATTATAAAAACAGAAAACATTTGGTTTTAGCTGGCCTAACATCAACCTACAGGACGCCCAGTACAGATGCGTGAACTTACGAAAAAGGAGGCAAGTGTCATATGCGTGTTACCAGCATCCCAGTTGAGGTAATAATATGACAAGTTATTTTAAACTTATGAAACAACTACTATTCCAAAAGACATATTATTTCAAAAAAAAAAAAAACAAAAAAAAAAAAGTACCAATTCATTTTATAGTGATTTTTCATAACAGGTTAAACAATCATAGTAATTTATAATAGAAAATATCTACTAGTACAATATATTAGTATGATGAGGGTATCTAGCTGGATTCAGGTGTTTATCACAACTCATGCTCGAAAGCACCAAGCCGGCGAACAATGTTGTGTTTAGCTGATTGAGCCTTGCTTTGGGTCAGTCTCTGTGCCAGATGCATTCTCTTATTACGTTACCCGCGCATGAGGTGATAATCTGAAGTTCTTCCACCAAATGTTGGTATCCGCTTAGGTCATTGGTCTATAAGTCCGTTACCTGCAAAGTTCCTTGATACGTTTCATCATTCATGATTAGCTCACATCTATCTTGGTTATCTGGGCATCAAGTCCATCAGATTTTCTAAGATACTAATGGTCTTCTGTAGCAGCACATTCTGCACTTTGATTTCCGCCGCCGCAGTTAAGAGCTGCTCGACCGTGGACGTATCCCCTTAACTACATTCCATTTAGAAAGTAGCCTGTTCATTGCGGAGAAGCCCCTTTCAAACATGTCAATTTGGCCTGCCACCCATCATGAAATACGTTGTCTATTGGTTCTAACCCCTCGCACCTACGCTTTAGTTTCTTGCTGGTTGCTTTGAAGTTAACGGAGATGTGCATGTACGATTATAACGTATTCGCGATTTTCAGAGGACACACGCTTCTCCGTCTTATTGGCACCTTGTACTACATTGTAGCCGTCTTAGGTTACAAGGGAAAAGTCGAGTAATGTTACGGGTATCTCGGTAGCGGCTAGTAAGTTAAGAAGGTCTTATGACAGTCAACAGCGCAAGGGACATAACAACCATAAAACCCACTGCGATATAACCGGAACTGGAAAATGAAGCAACGCCAACAAAGAAACGCGAAGGGCAAGACCACTCAAATATAGAGAATGAAGGCAGACGAGGAGAATCACCAAACCGATGGGAATTGAAGAAGTGTAATAGATTTTCCGGGAATGGAATACCCGAGTTCAAGATCGATTCTAGGACACCTCGTAACGTAGACAGCCGAAGTTGGAAGAGTTTCGACTGGTCTAGAAGGGAAATAATCCTCGACGACCACCAACAAACTTACGCACCAACCGAGCTAGGGATTTATAAGCAGCTACTACATAGCGGCAGTTTGCAACACTCCCATGCTAATGTCATTCGCACTAAAGTGTTGACTGCGTCGGCCGAGAAGAGGCCTCACCTGTTATAGACCATGCTCTGGGGAGGTTGCCCTTTCCCTGACTTATTTGATAATCTATAGAAATTCAGCTGGGATCTTTCTTGGCATCTCTATTATCGGTATTATGGATGATTCTATGTGTCTGGTTCCACTATTACGAAAGTGTTAAGCTAATATTTTCATGTCGTGGGAATAGGTTGGGTCGTCTCCCTATTCCGCCTACTAAAGCGTAGACCTGGCCTGCTATTTTGACTGTGGCAACTAATTCACCAAGCTGTAAGTACTGAGGATATGTACACGAATATGCTTATCGGGTCGACGTGTGATTCAGTAACTAGATATACACTTTCAGAAACTCGTAGACCAGATACTCCCCTACCTATAATACGAACCCCCCCCCCCCCCCTTTTTCTCTCTCTCTCAACCTTTTCCACCTCCCACATGATTTCAAGATATCATACTATTCAAAATTATTCCTCAAGCAGGTACTGCTAGTTGATCTCTAAAAGAAACTGACATAAACCTACGGAGGTAATTTGATTCATACATCTCTGCAATTTGTATATCCAATATTGATATATGAAAGGACCAGATTTCTTTCCCCACCCCCGACTCCCTGCTCTTGTTTGCCGATGCCTGCATTGCTTATGCTCTCATGCTTAGAAATGTCTTAGAAAGCGTTGTGTCTAAGAATATACTAATCATATACAACTAACTTATATTAACAATCCCCCAGCATTGCACAGGAACCAAAAATGAAAACCCTTAGGGTTGGAATGGCGAGGGGGCGATCTTTGAACTGAAGTATAGGTACGAAGAAACCCTAGGTAAGGTTGAACGATAGCCTTATCACCACGGCTCTTATTCCTTGGTGACGGATTCGCAACGTTGTGCTAATACATCAAAGTAAAATAACAATGAGGATTATCTACAATCCTTCAATCTAAGCCATGGTGTTTATTGGAATATCTGGTGGCTGGTATGTGAATATACAGGTGGCTGGAGGACGCCCCACACCAGTGGCTATATAGGAGGATATCCCCTCCTACCTGTGATACTTTACCTCTCTAACTATCATCAATATAACTGATGTACACACTCATAACCTGCGTACCTATTTCAACAGTGTTCAAGAGCTTGGCTGCAGGCAGGACCGTAATTTGTGGAACCATCCATCTACGGCTGATCGGCAAACCCATCCGTATTCGACCCCACAAGTGAATCTGGGGATGTTGAGATCAACGTTGCTTGGCGATAGCCTAGTAGCCTGAGATCCGGAAACCTCGGGTGCTTGACAGGCATCAAGGGATTCAGTCTTTGAACTGCAGAAACTTGCTTGGAACTTCTATTCAACACGTCGGACCCAAGTATTCATTAAGCCGTAGTGATAGGAAATAAGAGTTAACTTACATATATCAATATATCAGGGTGTAGATAAAACTCAAGCTGAATCTATCAGATGATCAAGCGAATTTATCCAGTTCTTGGTTGGAGCTCTCTCGCCATCACCTATTACTACGACGAGAGAGTGAGGGTTGTTCTCCTGATAGGCGGAGATATTTGGCCAACAAATTCGTAGCCCCGAAGTATTATATGAACAATCTGGGTGACTGCGTAACGTTGAACAGCACACCCTCTCCATAAAGAAGAGAGAGAGAGAGAGAGAAGAAGGGGGAAAAAGGCGGTCGAGCGGAAGTTGGACCGCAAGTCCGAGTGTCCAGCTCTCTCCTAGACACATCTAGGCCCTTTATCTAGAGCACGCGATCAAGCCGATTGGAAGATATAGTGATTTCTGGAGTGTAATTAATATCCAAAAAGCTACAGAGTCGATCAGTCAAGCATATCATATAGAACCATGCTATGTAATTATGTGTGGGACTCTTGGAGAAATACGAATGCTATGTCAGTCTACTACAAAAGATTATGGATCTCCCATTTAGACTCTTCTGCTTCTGTGAAGTCCCAAGGCCTATTGCAATACTCGTTTTTTCTATGAAGATCGAGAGTTTAGTGATTAGAGGGCATCTCTCTGATGTTAATCGATTCTGATGTGATGCTTGGCTCTTTCTTTCGCTCTGGGCAGCAACATATGGAGTCTACAAAGGAAGCGAAGCGCCGTGTCTTACGCAGACCAATTTCCGGATTCCTGTATATCGGATATAACAGTTGAGGAGGTACACTAACACGCCATTTTGGAAGGTCACTGTAGGACGGGTCGAGCGAGGTTATATTGAGTATCATTACCACAACTTTCGCTGCCAGGCGGTCACCCCGTGATATCTCAGTTCTGGAAACGCGGCGATGATCTCAACCGGAATGTTCCACGCATATTTTTGGGGTTTGGGTTTCAAGCACGATTCATTGCTTCTCATAACTAAACTTCCTGCCTGTTATCGACTCACATGTGAACCTGCCCTGGGTATAGAACCCCCCGAGGACGCCAATTCCCAGTTTACCCAACCCACAGATATCTAACCTAACTCATATGCAGGCCACATGCAGGCCTTCGCTCTCCACCTGCTATACCTACACAGACATACATACATTACAACACTCGTAACTCGAAACTCAACATTGACGTACACTCGATCGAATAGGGAGGAAAGAAGATCGGGAATGATTATTGGGGTTCCAGCTTCGCACGTTGCATAACCTCGGCTGTCCAGCTGTCGTCTCTGTCAACAACCGCCCCGTGCTCGAGAAGCATGGCCGCCATGTCCGTGCGGCCATTCATGACGGCCCGCTGGAGGGCGGTGTATCCCGCAGTATCGCGGCCATTGATTTTGACGTCGGGGCGCTGGAGAAGCAGACGTAACGTGTCTATGTGACCTCCAGCAACCGCAAAGTGCAGCAAGGGTGCACTAGTCTCGGGAAATGAGTTTTGCATCTCGGGGACCTCGGCGACGCTGACATTGGATAAGAATGTTGAGGCTAGAGAAGAGCTCCCTGGTCTGGTCCCCGATTTTCTTTCCAAGGGCGACCACCCAGAAGGGCTATTGAGATCCGAATCCGGCGAAGTAGCATATGTGGTAGACTGTGCGAGTCCCTCCTCTATGGGGAATGTGGATTCCGGGTGATATAGGGGCATTTCCTCGCCATTACTATATACGTTAAAGCTAACGAGAAGTGGGTTAGTCACGTATATACTCTGCGATACTGAAGGTCTAAGTGTATCTCCTTACTTTGTTGTGATACGAAGCGCGTCATGGCCATTTGCGGTACTCGCCTGCGGCCATGACATGGGGCTCGAGCAGGTGGATGTGAAAATCGGGGGAATGCTGTTACTTCGTAGGTGATGTGGATGCTGCGCAGCCGCTGAGGAGATACCAGAGGTAATGGCACGATTCTGACGACTTGCAGATGAACCTGACGAGAGCTTCGGTACGACATCGTTGGAGGAATTATGGACGGCAGGAAAAAATGACGAGGTGTTGTAGCCGAGTGGGTTCTCTCCGTCCGTTGTGAGGCCCAAGCCATTTACGTTCTCAGCACCCGAGGTATGAGTCCAGGTCTGGAGGTAATCGCTCATCCGCTGGGAGCTATTGGCCGTGGATACCACATCAGCGCTCTGAGCATATGCATCACCGAGGCTGGTCGGACTCCTGTCACCAGAAGGGAGCTCATGCTCAGGTGGTGGTGTGGTCGAAGGGTCCGAACTCATTGACTGCTGGAGCTGTTGCAGCTGTTTCTTCAACCTCTCTACTTCCTTGGTCCTGTCTCGCATATTGCGGCCTTTATGTTGTCAGTTTTGACGGGGTTCAGGAACATACGGCTACAATCACTCACGATATGCCCGCTGGGCAAGTCGGTTCTGGATCTTTCTTCGCTCGGATGCGTCAGGAAGATTTCTCCAATCTTCGTCAGGCTTCATCAAGTCCACATATGATGTCGTCAGTGGACGACCGCTACGTGGAGAAGACGTTCCAGACATTGTGAATAACAGAGAGGCCGAGACCGATGCCGAGGGAGAGAAAAGGGGATAAAAAATGTGGGCTCAGGTAAGAAACCTGAGAAGGTGAGATAGATTAGATGTGACCTAGGACGCAGGTCGTTTGGGTTACTCGGTGAGAGTATGGAACTTGGAGCCTCGTGGCCGTTGAGGCGCGGTGGTAGGACAACGACTGGCTAACCTCAAGCACCGATGATGCTACTGATTCAGTCAGATGACGAGCGCGAAGGATTCCTTATAGTCTTCTCTTGTTCGAGGGAGGCGGTGACAATTAACTTTAAAGAAGGACGATCGAAGGATCAACACGCCTGGTTACGAGATGAGATGCGCGCTTCCTCAAGTATGTATCTCACATCGAGGGTCCAGGTTATGAGCCAACAATACTACCAGCTAGAAACATGACGCAAAATCTCTGGGCATCCTAGTAGCGGATGAACCCACAGGAGTCAGGGGTGATTTTGTGTTGGGACTGCAAGACTAAGGCAAGGTAGCAAGTGGCTAGCTTGAGATCTCCTCTACCTTGTTACGAAGAGTTGATAGGGTCGGGCTAGGACCATTATCAAGAAACCCCAGGAACCCCCTCCCCCCTCTTGATGCCATGGGCTGCCCGTAGTTGCTGGTTAAACGATAGGAGTCGTAACCTGCCAAGATATTCTCCTTGCTAGCGTTGATTTTAACCCTATGAAGGATTATCTAGGTACTAAGGGTCCTTCCCGCAGCTACATAACTCTAAGTGAGGGTGTCTAAGTAAAGCAGCACCACCCCCCCGTACACGCAACCAAAGATACAGGGGTAGATGTGTATGTACGAAGGTATCAAACAGTGTGGCTTGCTCCGCCTCAGTCTTTGAAGCGGCCAAGGGGTAGGAAACATAATAATACCCCAGCACAGACCAATCAAAACATTCCTCTGTGTGCGTAAAGTGTCACCGTGTATGTACGTATAGAAGTCGACGGTTCTGTGGATCGGCGGCACAGCGTAAAAGCACATCTGTCTTGGCTTAATCCTACCATCAGTATCAGAGTAACCCCGTTACGGAAACTCAGAAACCAGCCGTGTGTGTCCAGATGTTGCGTTTCCTGACTACTAGTCGGCGAACACAAGCCCAGACTCTGTTAGTTGAGCTGTTGCCATAGTCGAGTTACACTCGGTTGGTAACATCGTCACAATAGCAAGATTGTCCGTAAGTCTGCAAATTTGGCGTCATCGGTGGATCAGCCTTGGCCTTGATACTATAACGCTGTCATATCATCACGCTGATATGGTTACCTGCCTTGTCTAGTCATTCCGTGTTACTGTTCCTGATTAGATATACGAGACATCATGATAGTAGATCTCGGTTGATAACATGTTCGCATCGCCCAGAACTAGCAAGGCGTACTCTATGTATGTGGTTGTCTCCCAAGACGAAAGAATTCAAATGGACTACTGAGACACGACTAGCTGCACGTCATATGCGGCCTGGAGATCATGCCTTCCTCTTTAGGCAAAGATGGTGGGCTTTTTAGGTAAGAAGAGTGGGAGTGGTAGCGAGATTCCATGTCGCCATGGGGGAAGCAGAGAGAGGGAGAGAGAGAGAAGGGGGCGAGGGGGGAAGGAGGAGACGTATCGGAGACGAACAACACTTGACCAGGGTGGTTATCAGACTGCCGGTTCCATTGGATCAGCATGCAACCCTATCAAGCCCTGTCAGAGCTAAAATCCTCCGGAGTGACTGCTGCCAACGACCTGGATACATAGTTATACCCGTGTATCTCGACGCTACGATGAAATAGAGTAGAATTGTCCCGCATTTCCCATGTCGAGGCGCCATGAGTGCGACGACAACATAGTCGCTTCATGATGTTTCTAGGAGCCATGACGTTGTTCAAGACCGCACTCCGTGACCTACTATATGTGAAAGTTGGAGACCGTTAGGGAGAGGGAGCTATTAGGTTAGCTTCTTTAGTTGCGACACGGCTCCACATGCCCGCTGTGATGAAGCATCGCAGGATATTCGCAAAGTCTGGACCTGGCAGCTGCCTGGGCAGGGGTAAATATGTAAAAAGTGAGTTTTGGGGCCTCCATACGTATGTACACGTGTAGCGCCATAACTTATATGTATGTATAGTATGAAGAAAATAGGGGACTAACATGAGATGCACAACTCGGGAACGGCCGAAAATAGCCATGGATCCAGCAGAAGTCTGGCTTCGGGTCAAGGACAGATCGAGTAATGACTAGCAGCTGTGAAGATACACTTACATATGTAATAGCTCTAGAGATCTTCCCTGGGTTGAGTGAGTCGACAAAGAGAGTAATGATATACATCGACGCTGCGATCCCGCTCCGATGTTGGAGTACCTTCCAGCTATTATATCCAGTTAATCAGTGGCATTGCCCGATTTCTTCCCTCGAGCATTTTTCTATATGAAGATCTGCGACGGCCTGGGTCCCTCTTACGACAGTATTCAAATCTTGCAAAACATTTCCCCACGATTTTTTTTTTGCGACATTACAATGTTTCTGGGCCATCAGCCTTGAATTCTGGGAGAGGACTTGTCTAGAAGCGAACGATCAATCCTCTGAAGATCGGGGGGGGGAGTACATGCTGAGCTAGGTGGGCCCGGCGACAAGATCTGTTCCAGACGCCTGGAAAGGATGAGAAACTTGTAGGTATTATCACACATCAGAACTAATAAGCTTGGCTACGATGCAAGGAGAAGGGGAACTGCTTGTGAGCCGTCAACCGGATCTGCGACAGGGTTGGCTATGATGTGATAGGGTCGGTATATAGAGTTATCCCAGGAAAAAAAAAAAAAATCTCGATACCGTAGCAGGGCAATAATGCGAGGAAAATCATTTATCATCCCCGCGACAAGTGAAATCAGCCAGAAATTCTTGCGCCGACTTGGATAAAGGGACTCGCCCTCCGGACGTAGTTATGTTGCCGGACCTTTGACTTCTCCAGGACATTCGTCCTAATCGCATACATCACCGTACGTAATCTTTGCGGTTTGGAATAGCACTTCCCACTTTTGGAAGGGATCGCGATGTCGTTGTCCTGAGGGGCCAAGAAGGGGTGACGCCGCGCCGCAGATAACGGCGGACCTGTCGTCGCCATGCTCGGCGTGGGTGGGTACCGGGACCCCGAGCCATTCACTTACAGGTCAGCCGGTAAACCTAGGCATTGAATAAGGGTCAATCTCGAAGAATACGTGATTGGAACTATGAGTGCCGGTGTCTGTAGGCTCAACCTGCGAGTAAATCCTACATGGAGGCCGTATTATGCATCCAAAATTGAAAAGGTCATGGCATATAGTGCTCCGTTCCTAGAAAGATGGATGACGAGTGGATGGGGAAGGAAAGATGGCGACGGAAGAATGTTTTGATCCGTTGGCTGCATTACCTTTAGATGTGGTTAAGCACAAGCCAAGTTAGCCCAATGTGATGCTGTGACTTTATCATAA
Source organism: Xylariaceae sp. FL0662B (assembly GCA_022376535.1). Lineage (NCBI taxonomy): Eukaryota > Fungi > Ascomycota > Sordariomycetes > Xylariales > Xylariaceae > Xylariaceae sp. FL0662B. The sequence continues at coordinate 71,161 of JAJJKD010000164.1, read as the reverse complement.
CTCCGGACACAGAATGCGAGGTTAGCTGTAACGAGAAGGTAACGGGAGACTGGTGTGAACGAATCGCCTAAGTAACCCTTCAGATCCTACAGCACTACTGCAGCGAAGGGGGTGTGCAGGGCGACCTTGGAGAGGAGAGGGGGAAGGGGAGTAACATCTTGGCACAAGCATGGGTCAGAACGCCCCTTGAGAATTGCTCGAGGCCAGGGGGGCTTTTGTCAGTGCCTGTATCGTATCTACCTAACCCATGAATGTAGGGTTTTCTAGCCCAATTACACATTATCCGCGGCATATTGCAACATACTTAAGTACATATCCATACATACAATGCTAACCTAGTTATAGCGTGTAGTACGACTTCGTAGCCCTTTTCCTGTCCAAGCGACACGGAACAATGTCCGCCTAACTTACACGTCATCGACGGTATTTGGAGTTCTAATCATGAACTTTCTATTCTGATCGGATGCGAACAAGTTTCAGCCCAAGGAATAAGGATTCGAATGCAGGCCAGGCTGCAGATGATTTAAAACGAGTCTACGTCAAACTAAGGTCAGGTCACGGCCAGGCACAGGCTGCGTGTCTGTGACAAACGCACATCTCCCTTCCCCCCTCCTCTCTCTCTGCCGTGTCACGATACTAGCTACCTGACTAAGTGAGATCGTCCTGTATCCTCGGATTTCCATCTGCAATCTGGCAACGAAGCGAGCCGCAACGGCCGCCGGGCAGCCAGAGGACTCAGCCTGGGGATTCGTCAGCAAATGATCGCTGCAGCCTGTCGCACACCTGAGCTGCCAGGCAGTATGAGAGGCGCAGCGCTTTGAGATTCTCGTCTACTACACCTAAACTTAGCTCGATAATGGCTTCAGCTTGCATCCGCAAGCGGCAAGGCCACCAGGATATAACACGCGAATATCTGCATCAAGGTCCAAGGTTTTCAGCACATTCTGCATGCTTGCTTTAAGGCTGGCGAATTTCGAGCTATAACGGCACACGTGGGAATTTATGCTTAATCTGGGTTCCGATTCCTGTTGGATTCATTCCCCTGATCCTGGCGTGCGTCCTTTTTCGGCTTGAACATATATACGATTCGGGCTCAAGTCCGCTCCTTACAGCTTCGTTCGTAGACTTGAGATACGCATAGGTTGTCTTTAATTAAACTTCTTGTGATGCTCTTCACCCGTTTTCTTTCGAGTTGCAAACTCTGTTAATATCCGTCGAAATCCTCTCATTTAAGTGCGAACGCCAGGCTCATGCTCAGCAGGAGGTAATATGGTATGGTATGCATCTCGAGGATCATGCCCGTGTCAGATGTCGCCTAGGCTCTATTTTTAACATTCGTCTGAACGTCAGCAGTCACAAATCCTCACAATCCGATCTCAGCTAGACTTCCAATCAAAGCCGCTTCCTTGCCCAGCCTCATGATTTCCCAACCATTGACTACATCGGCGGCGCGTTGAATCCCACGTGAAGGTGAAGGGAATGGTGCAGGTGAAAATGCCGGCTCCTCCGGCTGCATGGTAGCCACTCGGGTCCGAATAAGCACGTTTCTTGATTCGCCCACGGTCGCGATCGCAGCGACCGCACTATTTGTTATACCGACGGCCGTACGGGTGGATAATTGAGGTTTCTATTGTGTCTCGAGGTCGGTTGTGTAGCAGCGCTGCCCGTATGATACTGTGACACATAACAAGTACTTTCAACGATGTAGGTATCCCGCCTCAACTTAGGAAACCAACGCGTTAAATCCACACTCCCTAGGCGCCCAGAATTGTGGAATACGGCAGTAGTGTATGCTACCCTAGACGGATTCCACTATGTAGGTACTTTTGATAGCACCCCTGTAGATCATTTTACATACACAGTTGTCTGCATATTCTTTGCGCGTCTGGCTTGGCTTGCTGTTACCTAATTACCTAGGTTAGCAAGATTGCGGAATGAAGCCTGCATCAATCTCCAAGTACGTCGTATAGCTAGTACCTAGTTATCGTCACCTCTGTCATCAAAGACATGGGTGGTATATGGCTAGCCTACGACAGCCACCAATTCTATTCATACTGGTTTTACCGTCTGTCTTGACTGGCATGAACTTGCGGAAACTTTGCATCGTCATCTTCTTGATCCTTTTGATCACATCTCACATAGGTACTTGCTGAGGCGCAATCTTTACAATACACTGGCCAAAAGAGGAGGGAGTATCGAATATGTTGGAAGGAATTCTAGTTTTCCATTATGTGTTACATTAGCTCTCATTCGAAGTGTATATTCTGTTTGGTTTTGTCACCTACTTTTCTTAATATACTTCGATTTGAGTGATTCCCATCAAGTCGAAATCCATGGGCAGAATCATGCCCGCGAACCAGGTTCCTTCTCATGACGGTGGTTTCACCGTTTTTTTTTTTTTTTTTTTTTTTTTTTTTTTTTTTTTGTTACAATATCCTGTCTAAATTTTTATTTTCGAATATTTCCAGAATATTGCTAGAACTATGAGCCAGTTATATCACGTATCACTCCCAAGTGAAAGAGGGAATGGATGACGGCAGAACGCCAACATAAGCACAAAATGTGGCCTAACAACTGCAATTAGGCAGGCTATGGATACTTAACACGTAGAATATGGTTGGTATATTTGTAGGACATTAGACTATGTAATAGTTCACCGATATAAGAGTTATATGACAAGATAGATTACCTACCATACACACAAGCTGAGTGGTCTTTAGGGAAATTATAGAGGACATCCCAAACACGAACCAAAAAACAATGCATATGTCAGGCATAGGTTTTGCAATTCTAGAATGTTATAGGCTCAGTTCATCATACGATATCGAATGTGTTACGATTATTAACTCAGGTGAGTAGAGAACAGTGTTGGTAGAATAGCATATGCGTTACCAACGACTAGGCTATCTCCTGGTGCGCATATAATTACACTCCATCATAGAGCAATACGCTTAGAATCAGGCACAAGTGGGAATATAATAGGCGTGCGAATATAGTCGGGCGACCACGGCAAAAACACACTCGGTATATTAGATCCGGTCCTGAACCCGATTTCTCGGAGGTGCCGTACATTCCGATAGCGCGGCTACAGGTGAAGTTAAACAAATCACATTGAATCCCCGATATCATTATAGACGCAAAATCCCGCTTCCAAAAGATAAATGGATTATACAACGCTAGCTGCATCTTTTTTCCTCAACGGGATCAAATACCCAAGAAAGCTTGGCTTCGACGAACAGTCAAGCCGCACTTAAATCAACCGCGAGACGATTCCTAATCCTAAACTACTGGTCTCATATCTAATATGGATTATTTTGTCATTTGCTGTCAACCCAGACACAGCAAAAAAAAAAAAAAAAAAAAAAAAAAAAAAAAAAAAAAAGTCGAATGGAATACTTTTCTAGCGATATAGACATCAACCCCCTCCCCTTTTCCACCATCACCACCACCGAGGCCCCATGAAAGGTTTTGCTAGGACATGCTGAGGTTCGTTGCATTGCTTTTTAGTCTAGCTAAGACGTCGTTGCCCAGTTCGTACAGCTCGTATTTACTTTCTGGGAACGACTTTGGATTGTCCAGAATGTTGCAAGCTAGAAAAATGCTGGTGTTGTTCGAAAAGATATCAATATCGTTATCTTGTTTGTTTTACATTATGATATAAGCATGATATGGTTAGATCGAGATAAAGCATGAGACATATCTTCTGAGGAGCAAGTCTCATCCATTTGATAGTACTGTTTCCAGACCAGTTTGCTGAACTTCGCGAACAGCGTTCAAAAATCCACATATTTCATCTTTTTTTCGTTGCCAACATTGCCCTCGGATCGCTTCATAGTAATGCAATATTCTCATTAGAGAAGCTTGCCAAAGCCTTCCGCCTGGGGTTGATATAATAGATGGCATATAAAGCCTATTTGACGTGGAGATCCATGTAGCCACTTGCTGGCCGTAGTACCTGGCATCACCACGGAGGGTGTGTTGCTATAACACGGGGGGCTACACCTGACCTTCATCAAGTTTTGATTATGACGGGTATACTGAACCAAGGAGGAAATAGACCAATCAAATAATTCACTTGTGTGAAGAAGAGAGAGGAGGGGGGTAACAAAATAACAAATGATGGGTGTCTGGAGGATATACGTCACCAAATATCAGACTGAAAGTCATTTCAATGGCAAGCTTTGCTTGTTTTTCAGGACTACGTCCATATCATATCATGAGAGCCAAGGACCAACAAAGTAACTATCATAAGACAAGATACATTCCCAGTCCTGACACCTACAGGAGCCAAGAACATAGGCACTAGAGTAGCGTATAAGATATTAGCGATAAGGGAGAAAGGTGCCGTAGGTAGAGGACGCACGTATAGTCAGGAGGGGCGAGGGGGGTGTTGTATCCAAGCTTTCCGAACTTTGCTTTTATTGGCTCCCAATTAAGTGGCCTGGAATAAGTCCCTGCAGGAAACAACTCACCTTGGTTTAAGATTCAAGAACAAACATATGGATTTGTGTAGCGGTTCACACTGGAGGCATACAGAGTCCAACCCCTTTGCCTGTCAGTCTGCATGTGCATGAGCCGCATCAGCACTCATGGAATCCGCCGCCTTCTCTCCCCCTAGAGAAAGAGGCATGTGATATCGCATGGGTGGACTATTAAGTAGGATTACCTGTCAAGTACGACGTTGAGCAGCATCCAATGAGTGGGGAGCGTGGACCTGCGTCTGCATGGCTGGTTGAGTAATCATTTCAGGAGGGGAAGAAAAACGCAATGCTTCTAGAAGCTAGAAAGAGAAGCTGGTTATAGAAGCCACTCGCTTAATGTTACTTATGCGAGCATTAATCATCACTTAGTATGGCCTTGTGCGTAACTGTTAGGTTATGAATAGTTTCAGACGAGGCAATGATCGACGGGCTAGCCATGCAGTATATGGAACGTCATGTCCAGAGTAGGAATGTCGGCGATAAAAGAAGGGGCCGGAGTCAATGCGGGTAGGTAGTTTCGTCCATATGTATTCCGTTTTCGGACGGTTAACACTAACGTGACGATAGGTTGTCATGGACAGCGAGCTCAAATCTCCTTCCAAGCCATCTCCATCATCATCAATCCTGAACCAAGATGGCCGGGGCCTCCGGCGAGCCATAGCAGATAATCAACGGGTACGCCAACAGGACGATATACTAGCTTCCTCTGCAACAATACGTCTGCATCAAGTCAGTTGGCGCCAAGTAGATAGGCAGAGTCGCATGATAGGAACGCACACTCTTAGGCGTTGAAGGGCTTCAGACTCATATTCAGCACTCCCGGCCTGGCCGACGGCTGTCCTGGTCGTGGACCTCGCCCTCATCGTTGCTGTCCTTAGTCTCAGTCTGGGCATCAAATTTGACCTTGCGACTGCGACGAGGTTTCTTGGGCTTTGGCTCGCCAACAACTTCAACCTTATCCTGGGCCTCACCATCTTCACTCGCTTCGCCATCCTCAAACTTGACATTGGCCTTCTTAGTAGGGCGACCACGCGGCTTTGTCTGCTCGGTGGCGCCCCTATTGACGGTATCATCCATCCTGTCAGCAAGCACACGCTTCCGAGAGTTAACGGGAGCTTTGGCGGAAGCCTTTCGCTTAGCATATTCATCAAGAAACTTGAGACGGAGTCTGTCGAACTGATGCCTATGAAATGAGATTAATTAGGAGAAGGAATATAAGATGGCAAGCTAAATACAATTATAGAAGGGCTTCAATGGTTATGCGTCTGTATCCTTCACTGAAACGCCGACGGGGCCATTCAAGGGATAGTTCAAACTTACTTGATAGCCGCTACGGTGTGCCTTCTATCAAAGACGTCGTGTGCCACATTACCAATGTCATCCCATATAGTGACTGCTAGGATTAGGTCCGGTATGTTGTAGAATGATGAGAAGTATCGTAATATTCTCTTCGGCACTCCAGCCCTTTGCAGCTGACTGAGGAGACATCTTAATCTTTCTAATGCTGGCGTGAGAATGTGTTCGTCGGAAAAATATGATTGGAAATCACCAACTCAGTAGGTATCAGCAATGGAAGCAGTTGTGTATCGAAATAATCGTTCTGCCGGCAAGGAAAGGAAGGTAAGAACTGAGGTGAGAATAAGCCTGGATCGAGAGGTATCAGGATGTGTATATGGCTAAGGGACGGTCACCGAGCAGCTGGACTGGTGGCACGAGACGGCACTGAAAAATCGGCTCATGGTGATCCTCTGGGGAATATGTAGTCTCTCTAGGAAACATACTTTGGTTGTACTAGGCTACAATATTATGATAGTAGCAAACTTTCTACTGTATCTGGTTTAGCAGGAAGTGCCTGGAGAATTCTGATAGTATTTTCTTTGGAGAAAGAAATAATTGCAACACAGCTGTTGTGGCTCTGGGAAGTGAATTTTGGGTATGGTTTGGTAATGACAAGATGGAGCGTTCATGGCGCGAGATCATTCCAGAAGTGCAGAACATATGATTGCCTAGTTAAATTCCATAGGTATTTTCTACGTAGCGAGATGGCTGCCTACTTTATGTTCACAAGGAAAATAAGGCACTGGCACAAGGATAGAGATGGATAAACGCAGGCAGATGTACGGGTCGTAACAGGTGGGTTAGAAAAGGGGCTTGGAATAAAGGTGGCAATAGGTTCATTTTACAAGCTGTATATCTAGTTGGATGATAGCTTCACTTGTATAGAGAGTGCGTGAAGTATACTGATAAAAATGTGATGCATTCTCACGTAAGTCACATGAGACCTAGCCTAAGTAATTTAGGGGCATACTCGAAGAATAATAGATTATGCAAGAGGAACAGTTTCCTCGCTCATCTTCTGAATCCTCTCGTATTCCAAGCACGATACCGTGGGTATAACACAATGAGCGTTTACACTCTTACTGTAGACATTGTGTAGGAGCTAGTGGACATTATCTCTATGGTCTGCAGTCCTTCGATCACTGTCTTCGTCGATTCAAGTAGGCTCGCACTCCGCAGCTATCTCGAAGAGTAAAGCGCCAGCGGAAAATAGGCATCAACCGTCTACCAACTCGACTTATAACTTCTCTCCATCCCCCAAGGGCTCAATCGGCACGGCCGGACCCCTCGGGAACACAACCTCGCCCTGACCCTTGTGCACGATCGTATGTCTCGCCTTCGCGTACCCCTGAGCGTACATCCCGATCCAGGGCTGCGTGGTGCGATAGAACGCGCCGCCCGTCTCGGCGCCGTCGTCCCAGTAGAGGCGGCGCAGCCACAGGTGCAAGTGTGGGTAGTTGTGGCGAACGCTCTTCAGATTGCACATGAAGACCGAGTGATAGGCCACATCGAAGCGCACCAGCGTCGTGTACAGCCGGACGTCAGCCTCGGTGACGTGGTTGCCGAGGAGGAACGGCGTCCCGCGGTCTGCGAGGTGCGCCTCCAGGCGGTCCAGGGACGCGAAGAGCGGGTACACGGCCCCGTCGTGCGCGGCCTGCGTGGTCGCGAAGCCGGCCTTGTACACGCCGTTGTTGACCGTGTGGTAGACCCAGCCGTTCATGTCGTCGATCTCGCTGCGCAGATGTGCCGGGTAGAAGCCGCCGGCGGGTTTGCTGGCCTCGCGCAGGGCTTCCGGCACGAAGGCGTCGAACTCGCTGTACAGCATCCGGATGATCTCGCTGCTCTCGTTGTTCACCAGCGTCGCCGTCTTCTTGTCCCAGAGCACCGGCACCGTCACCCGCCCGCCGTAGTCCGGGTCGACCTTCCGGTACAGCTGGCGCAGCGTGCGGAAGCCGTACAGTGGGTCCTGCGGCAGCGCGCCGTCAAAGAACCAGCCCTCGGGCCCCATGAATGGGTTTAGTAGGTACAGGTCTATCACGTCCTCGAGGCGCTTCATTGCGCGCACGATAAGTGTGCGGTGTGCCTGTCGATGTTTACATGTTGAATTAGCATTGTCAATTTCATGACTGACCAATCAGTACCCATGTGTCGGCCTAGACTGGATAAGCTGAGGGATGCTTACCCATGGACAAGTCGGGGCGAGGTATAGCGCATAGCGGCCCTTTTCGGCCGGAAAGGGAGAGTTGGGGTCTTTGGAGACGAAGTTCCGGAATGCGCTGTCCGGTCTTATGAAGTGGCCGTCTTTCTGATAGTTGAGTTTAGGCTGGTAGCATGACGGTCAGCTTCATATGCAACTACGGTGGTGTGGATGACGATGATCAGGGATGAGAATGGGTATGATAAGCCGGCAATCGTGCTTACAGGTTCTGGCATGTTGGCCGAGGTCGGTACTAATAGCTGAGAATGTGATGAATTTGGGCTGTTGTAGGAGGGTAAGTAGTTGATGTCGGCGAGCGGTGTTTGAGCATGAAAGATGGTGGTTGGTCATAACTCGAGTATTTATACTGAGCTAGGGGGTCATCACCATCATCGGCACACATCCATGTGTTCCAATAACTTTACGCTTGCGGGTTACATCATTCACGCGAGTGTAAACGTACATATAGAGGGGTAGACTTGCGTGATTTCGGCTATAAAATCTACCTAAACCGATCGTGCTCCTTCGATCGTCTATACTGGGTAGTTTACTTAGCTAGGTACGGATTGAAAGCTGACAAATCCCACGGTTGATTATTGAAACCAACTAGATAATTGGTAATATTTCTAGGCTTAGATGGCGTTTCTTGACAGCTTCATAATATGTAATGTTTACTAATCATACCTGGGTGGTTGACATATCTAACATCAATTATCATACTTACGAGCTAGGTACATGATTAGGTGTTCGCAACTTCGAATCCTTTCCCTTCTCCTCATGCCCCCCTCCCGAACCCAATCACTCGTCTCAGCTTTAAGGCTGATGGGATCGTCTAGCTTACTGGGATTGGCATCTTGTCCGTGAAGCTTCGTGGCCGCCTTCTCTCTTAAGCTGTCACCATCCCCATCCCCGTCTCCTTCCGTGCTTTTGCTACTTTTACTCATTCGATCTTGGTCAACTTCGTCGTTGTTGTTCGGCGAGTTTCCGAAAGAAGATCGCGGCGCGGAAGAAGACGAGGAAGAGCAAGATGAAGGCGAAGGCGAATTTTGATCGCCTTCCCCAGCTTGAGTAGGTATGTGGGCACTCTGCGCCGCCTTGGTGCTGACGAGATCGCTGAGCTGGCTTGGCCTGGCATCAGGGTCCTGCAGCTTCTTGCATGCACCTCCGCGGAAGCGCTCGGCCATTGTCTTTATGACTTATCTGAATGATTCTAACGCGCCTCGGATGTGTAGATGTAGACAGGTCGTGCTCGGCTAGTCTAAAGATATATCACTAATAATACAGGTATAAACCGAGAAAATCGAGATTAATGACATGGTAACAGCTGTTATACACTGGTATATCCGATGAGAAAGTAGGTATTGTCTGTAGGTAGAGACCGATGGTTTACAAATCTGTACCCGTGTCAGTATATTCATTCCTTCGTAAGTCGTGACCTCGTCTTCGTATCAAAGAGTCGATGATCTCACGATGTCTTCCTCGGCAGTTGTAGTTGCTGAAAAGAGAATAACATGAGGTGCTGCGTGTGGCCTATAGTTGAACTCTGAGCCGCGCCAGGTGCAGATCGTGAGTCGTTAAATGAGTCGTTAAATGGTAGTCAAGTGTTGGTGTATAGGCCGTTATGGCTTTAGGGCCAGTACCAAAAGGCGGCTTATGTGATTAAATAGCTGTAGTGTATTAGTATGTCCTTACCTGGCACCTCAAGCCAGCGATAACAGCTTCGACTTGAGAAGTGCTGTGGTTTTGTTGACAAACTGGTAATCAATAGCCTAATAGCCGTGTTCCTAAGTTACATTAGCAGGATAGAAAAATCAAGAGTCTACAAAACCCACCCCATCATTGATGGGGACACTCAATCCTTGGTAGGTCGGGAATTTAGTTGAGCCCACTACATCACAGGCCTCACCAAGTCTAAACAGAAAGGAGACTGAACAAGTAAGTATGCCGAGAACAGTGCGCCAAGGGTAAAGTGATAAAAAGACAGACACATTTACAGGTATTTACAACTGCATCGTCATATATATACAATGCCATGACGGCTTCAGCTGCCGTAGCGACTTCGACCTTTTGGTCTGACCCGAATAGCGTCCGGTAAGGGCTTCTGAATACGCCCGATTTCTGGACTCCTCCGCCGGGCCCTCAACAAACCACCTGGACTCCCTTCACGAACGCTTCTCTCCAGGGGAGTATATTTCGACAGTATTGGTCTCGGCCTGGACGATTCCTTACCGACATACGAACTTGACCGCAACTCGTTACGAGGTGTAGGGGTTCCGGACTCGCGAGTGTTCTCTACCTGGGCCGCACCCGCCAAAGGCGTGGCGTCGTCTTCATCGTCGGCATCTCCCTGGTCATGGTACTCCAACGACGGCGCCTCAGATATGTCAGACACGGAAGTGGTTGGAGTGTCGGGGTCATCGGAATGCGATGTCTCGTCGTCGAAGCCGTGGGATAAGGTGGTAGATAACACCATCACGTCTGACTCAGGTTCCGAAAAGGAAAGGCGCCGTGATGGAGTCGAGGCCGAGGAGGAATCCGAACACATGGTCAGGGATCGAGGAGAGGGAGGAAGATGGCTTGCCGGGATGGTGACACCAGAGGTATCGATAGGAAGAGGTTCGTGTGTCATAATAGCTTTGTCATAGTCATGATCATCATCTACGTTTTCGAAGAAGGGCCTCGAGTTCATGTCATCGGCGGTAGAACGATGCCATGGGTGATCGTCGGGGAGATACGATGCAAAGTATCTCACGAGGGAATCCAAGGACTTGGTGCGAAAGAGCTGGAGGGCATGCTGCCACTGCTGTGTGCCGATGAGGGCCGGGTTAGCAATGATCTCGAGCGAGGCTGACTCGAGGCTTTGGTTCAGTTCGTTGAGTCGGAGTTGCTTGCGGTCAGCTAACATGCGGTGGAACTCATCGACAGTACTTGCGGTGTTGGAAACTTCGTAAACGTCGTGGTGGAAGGCCTCAGGGTCTTGGATAGAAAAAGCGAGAGTGTTGTACTGATCTTGCAGCTTGGTGAAGAGTTCTTCCCTCTTCATACCAAACTTCCAGGCGGGCCATGACCAAGTGCAATCGGGCTCGTCCATTCTCTAGCAAGGGTGTGCTCTGGGGTGTTGTCGGCCACCTTCAACCTCAACCTCGCTCTCAACTGGGGAACGAATGGCGCGAGTTAGAAAGCAGTAAGCAAGTGCTAATGGGTATCGAAGCGCGAGTGGGCGTGGGTTTAGGGAGGGAGAGAGAGTGTGTGTCGGTGGTAGTATCGACGTCGGGGTGAGGATGTGGTGATGATTCTGTTTTAGGTATCGTTCGACTGGGTGTCGTCACTGTAAAAAGACCGGGAAAAATGACTTGGGTCATCTAGATGCACTTTGTAGAACTCATATTGGTGGTTTTGTCACTGGCGTCTTCATCGACTTCTGAAAGTAGGGAGATTTGTACCGGCGTCAGTGGCCTTCAGTGTGTGGTGATGGGGTGTGTATTCGGTAAGAATCGATCGCATTCGGAATAAAGACAACAAAGTGGGAACCGGCCGGATACCATACCAGTAGGTAGTTGTTGCCTTATGGCCTGAGTTAATGTGCCCAGGCATCAACTTTCACGTCAGACATTTTGAGAGGGGGAGTGGGGGCAAATCCCCCTATTAATACGAAGCCCATTGGCCACATCGCCACAACATCTGGCCAATCAAGTACCTAGGGTATGACCCAGATTCTCTCTAAACCAATCAAATAATACGCATGATACTGATGTGGAACAATATATCACTCCAACATCCGTATACTATTCCGCTTTCGGACTTTCGTGTTTCTTAGCCAACCAATCGGGATCCGCCCCCAACTGCCCAGAGGTTGACTAAATGGGATGGAAGAGTACACCAGGTAGCTGCTCGCCTTCATTCCATGGATTCCTTCCGCGACCATTCAATACCTTAGGTACGTAGATGATGAAGGCTTCATCCTTCCTGACACAACATGTGCACAGAAATATCAACCATATCATCAATCAACCTTCTCTCAATTGTGCTAATGCGCTTATGAGGCTGGCTTTGTAATCAACCAAGAACATCGGGAAGGTATACCGTTTCTGTTCAGGTCTTGCGCATCAACATTGATACGTATGGAGAGACATGTGCGATACACAAGCCTCATACCTCGAGAATATAGTCATTGATGTGTGTGTGGTGAATGTGTGAGTGTGAGTGTGAACAAGCAGGCTGTGTTGAAGACTAACAAAATAAGTTGGTGGCTCAGCTTACCCGCCATCCAAGATATGCGCAGCCTTCAACAAACATGGAACCCGAGACTTGTCAGCATCACTTGACAGGAGGTTCATCCGCAACGTTCGCAAACTCTCTCGAGTCTACCTCTAGTTAGCTTGTGTCTCTCTTCGATCACTTGAGACTGTTCATGCACACTCCCGGAGTCGCTAGCTCTATCGTTCCGACACTCAGACACCCGTGCAATGCTGATGATACACCATAGGTTGCTATCTGTCTGCGCTTTCGCGGCGTGATAGCCCGAGACCCTCTATTTTTAGTTTTTGTCAAGCCTCAGCCTCTTCCTCTTACTCTTTCGGGTTGAAGACACATGCATATAGGTTATGTACTTACGTCTTTACCAATCCGCCTACACGATAGCGACCGCTCATCGCGAAAGACCACCTTACTGATTCTACATACTGGATACTATCTAGCACATGTGGCATAGTATACACCCCGGTATGCACATACTGGACCTGGAGAAATAAGTAGGTACTCAGGTAGATAATGCGGGCAGTGTGTGTATACTGCATACAATACCCAGTAGCCCTAATCGAGGTAGGTGAGATGACACTATCAGACTATGTCCTATTGTAGGCAGCCGGTCAGTCGGTTCCTAGGTTATGGGGGCGGGATCAGCCGCACAACATCTCACTTTTATTACTTACTTCTTTGCCCTACCTGCCTGCCTACTTGCACGTCTGATCAATTCTGTGACTCTTCTTCACCGGGGCTTGGTTTGTGAGGGAACGGGTCGCAAGAACAGTTCATCTGATCGTTCGGTCTTCGCAACACGCCCTTTTAGCTTCAAATCGTTAGTATGGCTTCTTGAAGCACCCCTCTCTGTTCATCTTCTTCCTGTTTCGTCCTTCCTGTACTTTTCTTCCTATCCAGAACGCCACGAACTATTATCTATGCTCTAACTAAAATTGGCGTTCCAAATTTCCTTCTCTTGTCTGTCTCTATCTAACCTACATATATCCTGCCCATCTCCTGTCTGTATTCTGTCTGTATCCGGTCTTCATAATGTCCGAAGCCTTTCCGTCCGAGGAGCGGACGGAGCCGTTTACTGCCGAGGAGCTCCAGCAGAGGCTTAGCAAGAACATTCAGATTGTCGAGATGGAAGATGCACATGATGACACTGTACCACTGGACAATCTTGTCATCGATGAAAACCACCACAAACAAGGTATCCGTATACTAGTGCGACCCCTAACGAGGAGTCGTTCAGTGAGCCCCGGAAATGACAATTGTCAATGGCTGGCCTTGCGCGCCGAGGTGGCCGATCCGCTGCAGCCTAGATCTAGAGTCTTAGCCGTAACTCAGACTTCTAAGGATATCAACTTCTCTATCAGAATACCCGGGGGTGAAGATGAGAATAGGCCACCGCTATGGTGTGAGCTGTATTATGATCCAGCCAGCGATAGCCTGATCCTGTGGAACAAGTCGGATGTGCCTATTGCCCTCGCCAGGACGTCTCACCCGGGGCCGGCTAGCGCCAGCTTCGATCAAGAGATCGTCCCGGGGACAACCAAGGAGTTGTCGCCCGGCACCTGGAGGATCGCCGTCTGGGCCACTCCCGTCCTCGACTTTAGAATCTTAGAGAAACGACCCGCGACCCTACAGGCCCCTCATCACAACCCTGTCTCTCCCATCGTCGGAGGAGCGGACGTTCGCAACTCGTCTGGGAAAAGGTCGTTTTCCCATGACCACGAGCGGAACGACGCTGTTATCGAGAAGAGGCTTCGCATCGAAGATGCACAGCAGAAGAAGGATAACGACGGTGTCATCATCTTCATGGGACCAAAGGATGAATCGCTGGTCTTCCCCCTCCCCAGTGCCGCCAAGACGAAGGAGGTCGCTATTCCCAATGGCCACGCGCTCTTGGAGATCCAGAAGGATGATACAGCTTTTGTACCTGGCGGGTGCGAGCTGGACCAGTACCAGTTGACCAAGCGCGACCAGATCGCAACGACGGGCGCCTCCTCCGTCTTCACCGCCGAGCATTCGAACGTCCCGGACGGGGTCATCACTGTGAAAGTGCTCAAGACGAGAGGCCCCAACCCCGATGCCAGGCCACAAGACACTCATAGAAACGTGATCCGGCAGGCAGATATCTGGCTCCGCGAGTACCAGAGCCAGGAAGACCTAAAGCACGAGTCGATCGTGAAGTTGTACGGAGGAGACGCTCGCTACCTGTCGCTCTATATGGAGCATGTCGACGGGAAAGATTTAGCAGCGCGCGGCGTGTGGCGCAACACCTCCACGGACCTATTCGCTGGCGATCGCAAGGACGCCATTCGCATTCTCAAGGACATCTCGGGTGCTTTGCATTACGTGCACCAGAAAAAGAGGGTGCACAACGACATAAAGCCGGCCAACATACTCTACTCGCGAGATCGCGGCGCAGTGCTCTGCGACTTTGGTCTGTCCACTCGCACCGTGGATCCGGCTACGAACGGTGGGACGCCATACTACGTGCCGCCGGAGTTCATCGGGCAGAAGCTTCGCGGCCCGGCTTCAGATGTCTGGGCCCTTGGTGTCACGATGCTGTACGTGCTGCGAAAAATCGCCTTCCCAGATGCTCGAGGTCGACAAGGTCATCCGAAGCAGCTGTACTGGATGATAGCCGATCTCAACAGGAAGCCGACGCATAACTCCACCAGGGCTTCCTCGGCCGTCGCGCAGATGCAGCAATGGCTCAACGAGGTACACGACGCCAAGACTAGACTGAACCCCCGAGACCGGGTCGAATACCTTGTATTGCACATGCTAACACCCAATCCGAACCAACGCATCACAATGGCTAGGGTCATGAGCGAACTCATGATGGAAGTGGCACCTAACAAGTAATTGAGTCGGGCTGGACATCTCTGATCTGATCAGCAACTCCCTCCTTGCTTGACTGCCCCCAAATGTGCGAACGTGAATGCGGACGCGATTCTACAAACAAATTCTCGACTTGGATGTCATGTCCATCACGCCCGTCTCGATTTGTTTGGCGATTAAATGTGCGCCACGGGACGTAGAATTTAGCGAATTCTACGCGATGGCAACACCTAAACAGACGCTTCATCTCCTATTATCATTCTAGATCTCTGTAATACCAAACATAGCGACGGAAGATGCATTGGTAGCTTACGATTTTTATGCGAAACATAACAATACCCGAGATGCGTAAGTCTTAGATCCTTCCTCATGGCATCAGTAAAGGCCAACATGTGAATGTGACTACGTTGACGGCTATGTTATTGCGCTGAACTTGGCTAACTTTTACCCTTCATCAGCATTCCTCGCCCGGACCATCTATGAGGAAGCCCGAGATCCTAGATTATTTTTAGTTCCTCTTATGAACCTTTATTTCTTTGCAAGAACCCTCCTATCGCTCTCTTATTTTATGAATCAAGTCCCATAGCCAAGAGACAGGCCAGACGAACCAAATGGCAAAACCTGTACTTCCAAAAGCTGCTCTTCCTGTCGATGCCCTATTAGGCGTAGGAGTCCCAGTTGAGGTCACGTTGGCCGATAACGATTGATTGACGACCGTCGCCGTTACCCCGGTGCTATTCAGGCACTCCTCGCCTGACAGCGGCTTGGCCGCAGACCGGGACGTGGTATCCGCTCACTACACATTCCATTGAAACTTAATCGGCTTCGATTAGCACCACACATCACAGCGCGTTTATCATCTGTTTCCACGAATTATATACGTTATTACGCAAAGTATCACCCGACTCGCCTCTGGCAACCACCTGAATACTCGCTTTCTCGCCATCATCAACGCTCACGCCTTTGGGTAAATGTGGCGAAGTTCTGTAGAAGTTGCCCTTGCCTGTCACGTTGATAAGGTCTGGAGCTAGCGATACGTTGAAATGGTCGGTCATGTTCTCCTCAGCCCCCAAGTCGCTGTAAACGTATGGCCACGGGTGGTGCGGGTCCATGTTTACTTGCCGATCCACCAGAGAATGGCCAGTCAGTTCGATTTTCGGTATTGGGGGATATGCCTCCACCCGGGCGACTTGTCAGCACTTTCATACCTTGGACTGCAGGAAGAAAGAAAGGTACAAGGATAGATCTACTCGGAATATGTTTCATCGTCCTCCAAGAGGGTATCGGCGCGTCGGAAGGCGTACATGTGCGAGAGGCGTGCGGATTTCAACCGTGCGGTAGCGAGAAGCGTGACGATTAGACGATCATGATGATGGTTGGGAGTTAGAACGTAGAGGTCGAGACTCAGTTATATATCAGTACAGATGGATCGTATTGAAAGGCTGAAAAGTCCGCCTCAATATTCAGTGGAAGAATGAAAGATTGGCCGTTCCTGGGCAGGTTTTGCTTTTTAGTGTGGGAATTTGATACAAAGGCGACGTATGATGGTCCATGGAGCATCACATGTTGGAGATGAGCTACGGTGGGCTTATTGATATATACCTACATAGGTACATCAACTTCATCTTCCGCTCGAACTTGGGATTCGTCTGTTGATGTATTATCACACAAATAGGCCTGGGAAGCACGTGTGCGCGGCGAGGTTTACACGAATTATATATCCACGCACACATAAGCATGAATATCATCTCTATATGCTCCCATGGTTCAGGGTCCGGAACTAGACCTAACGCTTTACAATAGGCGACAAGCTAACTAATGAATAACTACGCTACTTTACCTACGTAACCTCAGGTACTGCGCATGTCATGACCACGATGTGCCGCATCTGGTTCACGGATGAGCAAGTTTCCACCTGTTCGGAAAACTAGCCCGCCACCGGGTCCCCTTGCTTCTGCCAAGCAGGTACACAGATTATCTACACTACAATCGAGCACACTGCAGTGGTCTTTGGTGCTTTTATGCTATCATTCAATAGAGTATCACGAAAGTGGCTAAGCATTAAATGCGGTAGCTTCTTAGCTAGAAAGACTGCAGACACTTTAGTTGTCAGGGGTCTAATTAACCAACCACTATCCTGGAAACACCTGATAAGCGTCAACAACAAAATTTTAAAACATGACTAGGTCACCAGAATAGGCACAGCCATGATCTCTAAGCCTTGCTGTACTAAAGGCCCCCAGAAGTTTCTTATTGTAGGAATTGGCTGTACGCCATTATGATCATTGCATTTTGGAGCTACTTGATCTGGGAGGCGGCAATGATACTCGAGCACCCCTTGTCTGAAATGAGCGCCAGCGTGACACAATCACTGGTTGCCGCAGAAGCTCCTTCACTAAGAGTTTCGCCGCTATACCCAGCCATAGCCTCCCAACAACGCAATAGCAATTGGTGGAAATATCCGATTACTATGGATGGAGCTGGAATAGGTATATTGTCGAGGCTCAGTCTCTCTGGGATAAGGTATGCCTGTTGTTGTCAACTTAACCAGATAGGTAAGATACGTGAATGCGGATACAGCGGCAGCACATCTTAACAGAACAACTTACCCTTTTAGAGAGGCTCTCCCAGGCATTAGAGTTGCTAACGTAACTTATTTGTCAAGTAGATTGTATATTCGAACGCGTATTACCAGACTGCGGGCATGGTATTCCGGGTAAGATGGACCGGGGGAGTCAGTGACTGTTAGTAAGCGACCTGTAAAGAGAGAAACCAATGAAAGCTGTCAGCCTTGGCTGATAAATAGGTAGAAGAACATGTCACAATTTGGAGGCCGTAGGTGGACGTAAATCATCGCAAAAGAGCGTCTAAATCCACGACCCTCTAGCTAGATCATGGTAAGGACAACTTCACCAACTACTTCAGTAATACTATCGAGGCTAATCACACTGTAGGCTCCCAGAAACACATCATGTAATCCTGCTGTAGTTCTCGAAATATTAAGTCTGTAGTGGAAGCTCCCGCCTCAGCTGGGCTGAGCTGAGAATCGAGCACTGAATGGCCAGTCAATGTAACCTTCTGGCTTCTTAGGGGTGTAGAACGTTGACCGGTCATATTTGGTAAACTCGATCCCCTCCTTTAGCCGGGAAACGAGGTCCGGATTTGAGATGAAGTGTCTGCCGAAGGCGATGATGACGTCGAAGTCCTTCCACGTCTCGTCGACAGCCTTCCGCGCAGACTCCGGATTGAACCCACCGGCGAGAATAACCGGGCTCTGGTTACCCCATAGCTTTATGAGAAACCCGACGCTGTGTCCCGCGCCGCAGTCCGAGTCGTCGTTGCCTGCTATCCTGGGCTCGATCAGATGGAGATATGCAAGCCTCAGGGGCTTCAGCTGCGTGACTAAATACTCAAACTGGGGATATGGGTTTTCCATCAGCATTTTGTTGTAGCTGCTGAACGGGGATAGCCGTATGCCGGTCCTGTCGGCCCCGATGGCTTCGACGACCGCCTTGGTCACCTCGAGGGCGAACCTCGCGCGGTTCTCGATGCTCCCGCCCCAGGCATCGGTGCGTTTGTTGCAAGTGTCTTGCAGGAACTGGTCCACGAGATACCCGTTCGCCGCATGGATCTCGACGCCGTCAAATCCCGCGTCGATGGCGTTCTTCGCCGCCGTGGCGTAATCACGGACAGCCTGCCAGATGTCGCCCTCGGTCATTTCTTCCGGCGTTGCTCCCCCCTCGTCCAAAGGTACCGCGCTAGCGGACATCATCTTGGAGCCGAGCTCATCGTGGACCGCGGGCCTGCCTGCGCGTCCGAGGTGCCACAGCTGGCAGTAGATGAAGCAGCGCTTTGCGTGGACGGCATCGACGATTTCCCTCCACCGGGCAATCTGCGCCGACGTGAAGATCCCCGGCACGTTCTTCCGCGAGATGGCGGATTGCGAGATGAGGGTCGCTTCGGTGATCAACAGGGTTCCTGGCGCTGATGCTCTCTGTCTGTAGTACTCTGTCTGCCATCAGTCGCCCATCGGTACTCTCGGGGGGCGTGGCTCACCCGTCACCATAGGGAGGGGGACCCAATCGTCGTCGCTCCGGTACCGGGTCAAAGGTGCCATGGCCACCCGGTTGCCAAGACTGGCTGAACCGACCTGTATCGGCTGGAACAATTTTGACATGATTGTCGCCCCGAACACGCTCTCTGTCAGTGTTCCCTTGATGAAGGGTCCTTTTGCTTGACGCAAAAATAAGAATCTCGAGATTCCAAGATGAACTTGTAACTATGTGGGTTAATGCAGACATGTGACATGTCACAGCGGGTCCCGACTCTGGAGTCTCATCGTGTCGCTTTAGTGAAATGGCGAGCTTGGCCGTTCAGCGGTTCTATCTCCGATTAGGCAACTCAAGCGCATTCTATATACCTCGGTTTTATTAATTATGCGATGAATGTCGCATTATCTAATATCTGGTCAGTTACTCTCTCAGAGTGGATATCCTTTTTCATACTTAGAAATTCTATTCCAATTTCACAGTGGGATACAAATCGGCTACAAATTCTCATAAGGTCACCCACCAAAGCCCTCTTGAGGTAGTATGGTGACAGTTGTTTAGAACTCTGACTACCAATAATTCAAAAGACCCGTATTAACCGACCTTCGGACAGTATATCTTATGGGAACCTCAGGAATAATAGCACGTAACGTGGGGGCTCCAAGTACTAAACATCTTTGAACGCTCAAGACTTTGCATACGACTTGACGATAAGAGATTCGTCCAATAAGACTCTTGGAATCTTTCGCATAGCATCCGAAAACGAGAATCAAGAGGGGTTCAAGGACACCCAGGTGTTCGCCGAAATACCTAAGCGGGGTGTATATTCTTGGTGTGGCTGGCTATGATACTATTCCTCATCACAAGTTCCTTCAGCCGCAGTAGAGGTCTTGACTGAGAGTTCCAAGGACTGAATGATGGCATCACCCATGATAATGAGTAAAGATACATGACTTGGTGTAAGTTAAGAATAGTTCGACTGCTCTTATTTGACCCTCACGAATATAATATGCCATCTTTACCTCAAATATCAAGATACTGTTTCTTATCACGTTTTCTCTTGGCTGTTGAATTGTTACCGTCCTTATTTCATCGGAGGAGGAAAATGGTATAATGAAATAGTCGGCGGTTTGAATATGTAACTCGGTTACCTACTATGTGAATGGATCCCGATTTGGACGTCGGACCTAATAGGTTCGTGCCTTTCGATTTGAGCGGATGTGTCCGATTCCGGTCCCGCGTGAAGTATCTAGATAGGGAGGTTCACATGCACTTGTCCACAATCAGAAGTACATAGTTGGTCTTCAAATGAGCTAGATTTTAGCGATGAATATTAGACCTGTCATCGATAGCAGCGAATTCGAATCCACCTATTGCAAGATTACTGTTGGCCGCGACTTCACGGCTAGATAAACGTAGGCTAGGCTAACTCGCAGACAAAAACTACCTACGGTTCAATCTGAAATGGAGCCACACCGGTTGACAGCCACTCAAGCACTCGCCAAATTCAAGGATGGCCACTTAACGGTGGAAGACTATGCTCGATCACTACTTTCACGAATTAAGCAGAGGGATGAAACCGTCAAGGCCTGGGCATATCTCGACCCCGAGCATGTGATCGCGCAGGCTAAGAAACTCGATCAGGTACCACATAATGATCGAGGCCCTCTCCATGGGGTGGCCATAGCCGTCAAAGACATAATCTACACCAAAGGTGCTTAGTGTGCACTTTATGCACGCAAAGACGTAGTATTAACACTTGATAGATATGCCCACACAGCACAACTCTCCTATCTACGAGGGAAGCGAACCAAAGGTCGACGCGGCATGCATTATGACACTCCGCCATGCCGGCGCCTTGATCCTCGGTGAGATGATTCTTGTGGGATACTGATGCGCAAGGAGAAAGTGACTGAATACTTTCATAGGCAAAACCACTACCACCGAGTTCGCGTCGACAAGACATGGGCCCAAGACTCGTAATCCGCACGATACAAACCGAACACCAGGCGGCTCATCATCTGGGTCTGGTGCGGCGGTAGGTGATTTTCAGGCCCCTATCGGGCTGGGAACCCAGACCGGCGGAAGCACAATCCGGCCGGGATCGTTCAACGGGATCTACGCCTTCAAACCAACTTGGGCCTCCATCAGTCGTGAAGGTGTCAAGATCTATTCCCTTATCCTCGACACCCTGGGTCTTTACGCTCGAAGCGTTGAGGATCTACAGCTCCTCGCTGACGTGTTCGCGCTCGAAGACGATGTGCTTCCGAACGAGGACTTCTCGGTAAAGGGGTCGAAATTCGCACTTCTCAAGACGATGGCATGGCCACAGGCGGGGCCGGGTACGGCGGCGGCAATGGAAGCGGGCGCAAGACTGTTAAGAGAGAATGGTGCCGAGGTCGAGGAAATCGAGCTGCCCCCTGAGTTTGATAAAATGCCCGAGTGGCACCACATTATTCTCCATAGCGACGGGCGCCCGTCATTCCTATCGGAATACCGTGTTGCCAAGGACAAGCTCTCCCCGTTTCTGGCTGATCACGTCGAAAACAAAGCTCAGATATCTCGGGCAGCTCAGCTGGAAGCCTTTGATGGAATGGCGGCGCTGAGACCGGAGATCGACAGGATCGCTGGAGAATACGCTGCAATCGTCACACCGAGCGTGCCAGATGAGGCACCTGTGGGCACGGATTCTACAGGAAGTGCGGCGTTCAATAGTATCTGGACGGTAAGCTATCTTTCCCCGACAGCGTATGTGGAACTCGGCCTGACGACCTTGTTCAGGCCTTTCATACCCCGGTGGTGAACATTCCCGGCTTCAAAGGCGAGAATGGTTTGCCGATAGGCTTGTCATTAGTCGCACCGAGATATCATGATAGGCACCTGCTTGTGGTTTCGAAGGCCGTCGGGAACATCTTCGAAGATCAAGGAGGCTGGAAGCGGCAGGTTTGAGGTCCAATACAGTCGATCTCGGAATTAGGTATGTTTGTTCAATTCAGACGTATGATAAGAGGCAGTATAGTAGAGGCCCCGGTTTTTCTATTTACTGGTCTTTTTTCGACGGGATTGTGTATCTCAGCCCCTTTGTTACGCTACCAAACCATAGTTTTAGATGATCATATACTGAATTTTTGCGTCCGTACCACTGAAAGTTCGAGAGTGAGCAATTTATCTAGACTTAAACGAGACAGAGTGATAGACACCCATCTAGGGAGACAAGACCCTTGGAAATGCACTTGGGGGATGAATTTGTGGGCACAAGAGAGAATAGGCTTACCGGAGATTCACCTGTGATCCTAGGTAACCTACCCTGCGCTGTAACGAAATAGGTCGAACTCTGCGAAACCACCGGCTTGGAATTGTCTACTGCATCATGCTGATCACGGACCGGCACCACTGATGTGGCACCGATCTTCCTCATGTGCTTCCAAATTTTGATAAGCAACTTGATGCTAGCGTCGGCTCCGAGTGTCCAGGAATTTGTCGTATATCCAATCACAGCCCCAGCGTTCGGCACGCCGGTGAGCATGGCCCCCCTCCAGGCATACGAGGTCGCCACATCGACAGGTTTTCCATCGACAACGGGTGTGATACCGCCGAGCAGGTGGACGTGAAGCCCGGTAGCAGTTACGATGACGTCTGCCTCGAGTGCTACCCCTGACGTGGTCAAAATGCCGTCCGGAGTGACCGTCTCGATGCGATCGGTGACGACGTCGCAGTTATCACGATGTAAAGCCTTGAAGAAATCGCCGTCCGGACACATGCACAGACGTTGGTCGAAGGGCTTGTATCGCGGGTTGAAATGGATATCTACCGGAACACTCTCCGGTAGCTGCATCCGCATCAGGAACATGATAAGTCTCCTTGCTAAATTCGGGAAGAGAAGATTGAAGAAGACAAAGAGATGCTCCTGTATAAAGCACCGCCACCAGTTGACCGAGTGTGCGATCGATGCCGGCAAGTGGTTCTTGACCCAAGCGCCGGCTGGGTTGATCAGGGGAAGCGTAAGCACGTAAGAAGGGCTCCGTTGAAGCATCGTCACATGGCTTGCCGTCTTCGCGACCTCGGGCAGCAGAGTGATCGCGGTTGCTCCCGATCCGATGATGACGACTTTCTTGTCCGCGTAATCAAGGTCGGGAGGCCAGAACTGTGGGTGTGCGACCGTTCCCTGGAAGTTGTCTATGCCTGGTATTTCGGTTTGAAGAGGTTTGCCGTAATCATAGTATCCCGAGCAGGCGATGACGAATTTCGCTCGGCATTCCTTTTCGGTGCCGTCTGCATCGACCGCGAGAGTCCACCGTTGTTCATCGGAGGACCAACTCATACCGGTGACCCGGTGCCTGAAGAGTATCTTCTCGCTGATGCCTTCGGCCTGTGCTGCATCCTCGATGTATTCGCGGATGAGACGCGCTTCGGCCATGTCCTTCTCGTGCACCCATGGTCGCCACGGAAGGCCGAACAAGGTGAGCTGAGAATCTGAGCGGATGCCGGGAAAGTTGAAGAATGACCACGTGCCGCCGATCTTGTCGCGCGCTTCTAAAACGGTGTACGAGCAATCCGGTAGCTGAGTCTTCAGACGATATGCGGCATCCACTCCGGAAAGCCCTGCTCCAATGACGATGAAGTTGTAGTCCCCCATAGCGGCGAAAACGAGGAAGGATTGAGAAAATAGCCTCGGCCGTCTTTCCTGCTTTCGCCGCTATTACTTTGAACGCTTTGGGCTTTTGAGCATCTGGGATCTTGGTGGTCTTAGCCTTTAGAAGTTCGCATATATTCGCATGTTCCTGTATTTGCGGACCCGTAGGTCGCGGAGGTCCGGACAGGGTTCATCAAACCTGGCTAGATCGATTAACCAACTCGGACAGACCACCCACCACCCAGCCACCCTGTCTGCCTGTTTACAGCCGTACCACCATCCCGCCATCTTCATGCTCTCTGCTCTACTACAGTAGGATTAGGGCTTCAGTAGCTTTGTATGTCTCGGATTTTCTACACTAACTACTATGCGATATAGGTACGCTTGAGTGCTCGAGCGTCGATTTGGAAAGGCTAAACCGCATACTTCTCAAAGCCGAGTGTCTTCATAGCTTGTCTCTAGCATGCGGCTGCTACATAACACATATTAGATCTCTTCCCAGGAGCTACGAAGCCGGTGTTTTCTGTCATCCACCCTGTCCCTCCCCCCCCGCCTCCCCACAGTAGTTTGACTCCGGTTCCCACTGCGCTTGTGATCTCGGGATCGAGAACGCGAGACTATTTGTTTCATCGACTTCCTCGTCTTGCCTGATCTTCTTTAGATTCTTCCACCCCATACCCCACCCCGTCACAAATGCACAAACAAGCCGCTGCAAGCTGGATATACTGAAGTATGCGTTAGTGAGGAGGAACACAGCAACACGGACGGGATCACTTACGAAAACGTGGTCAATTGCCTCGTTATAAGCCAAGAGAACTCCCTCGAACCAGCCTGCTGGGACAAGGCCGGCTATCTTGGTCACACCGCTGCTGATGAGCAAGCTTGTCTCGACGTCCGGTGCGAACTTCTGTACGGCCGTCCTTACTGAACTTGCAAATATGGTCTTTGCGATGCTGGAGAAAAGAGCGCCGCCTAGATACTGAGAGAACATAGCATACGCAGAGGCTATCGAGACATCCTCTTGGGGTACGTTAGCTTGCGTAGCCGTGACC
Organism: Xylariaceae sp. FL0662B; assembly: GCA_022376535.1. NCBI lineage: Eukaryota > Fungi > Ascomycota > Sordariomycetes > Xylariales > Xylariaceae > Xylariaceae sp. FL0662B. The sequence continues at coordinate 46,319 of JAJJKD010000164.1, read as the reverse complement.
AGCTGATTGAAAAACACAAATCAGTCCCTATCCCAAGACACACGCAGCATTGGTTCCTCACCAACCGCAACACCAATCCCCGGCAGGCCCCCACTATGATCTGGTATCCTATTATGTCTCCGCCCGACGTGGCTGGCGAGAAGGTGGACATCAACCCAGACCTGACTGCTACGAAAGCTGCTGCATGTTAACGTCTTATGAGCTCCCCGCCAAACGTTGTCTGTTAGGCTAGTATTGTGGTCGAAAGGATAAAAAACAGAAAAAGAAAAAACTATAGGTGCTACTATATACTATATATGTGTGTTAGCCTCAGGACCCCCCCCGGGAGGATTTCGAAGCGGCATTAGCTTTCTACGTACTAATTACCGATGATGACTTCAGGTAGGTAGTAGCCGGTCTTTTGGACAAGAGCTCCGCTTAACACCGACGCAACAAGTTGGGACAGTATCATGGGAAGTATCATCACACCACTCTGAAGAGGGTTCACTCCCCGAATTGCCTGGAACTAGACTGGCAACCAATATAGTGCGGTGATAGTCGCACCGGTCTGCATAAACGACGTGATGGTGATCACTACGTTGATACGGTCGTACAACAGCCTGGGCGGCATCAAAGCCGACTCTCCCCTGTACGCAAACCAACATTCGAGGACTCCAAAGGTCACGATATCTGCGCATATGAGGCCAATGATCGTCGCTGAATTCCAGGCATATTCTGTGCCATTCCATCGCAAATCTAGCAAAAACATCGTACATGCAGCGCCGAATGTGAAGAAACCAACGATGTCGATAATAAGGATTCTGTCTAGTAACGATAACTCATTTGTTGATAGTTTCATCACGGGAAGCCTGACTATAGCGACGAAGAGGAAAACCGCGCAGCCTCCAATGGGCCGGTTGCTGGAAGGAAGGATCAGTCGGTATGGGCACGTCAGAATTGACTATGCTTACACATAGAAGCACCAACGCCACGATAACGTCTGCGTCAGGGCACCGCCGATCAAAGGGCCAACTGCTCGGCCCACGGCTAAACAGCCAAGTATAAGTCCATTCAGGAACGATCGCTTAGCGATCGAAACCGCCGAGATCAGAGAGTCTAGTTCGAATATTGCTATGGAAGGTCTTGTATAGCTTTCCCACCAATGGCACCATAACACAGCTGTGCCCGCACAAATCAGCCACCTTCGTAAGTCCTCGTTAGGTAGACACGCCGGACACACTTGGCTATTAGATAGGATGATGAATACCAGCCGACATCGTCGACAGTACCAACTTCCAACGTGATGGAAGAATCGCCTAGCCACATTGTTAACAGATGCTCCTTAATCCGCCTCATCTTACAAAAATACAGTTCCCAACACAGTCCCGTTGAAAGCTATCAGAAGAGTTCCGGTAAGTCACCGATGTTATCAACAATCGAAAAGACCATTTGCTCATCCGTGGCGACTTGCCGTGTTCGCTTTCGCCTGGATTGCTGCCCATTTGGGCCGGTGGATCATCATCGTCATGGATGCAATTTTCGACGTCGGTTATATGCTATCGAACTTTCAAGTTATCATCGCCGAGTCCGGATTTGACGTCTGGAGCCTTCGCGTCTGTTCGGCTTGCTGTTCGAAGACTCATCTCCTAGTAAGAGAGATCGACAAAATCGAAATAGAAACCGAAATCGAACACTTGTCAATAACCTAGTCTATTGATAACTTGATGTAATAATAATGGCAGTTTAACAGCATCTTTCTTGGCATCCAGCCCATATTGAGATATCTCCCTAACCTAGAACATATCACAACGGATAACTGTCATGGGATGAGAAGATAGAAATCGCCAAGCCTCGAGGGCTACAGTATTGCTAGGAACTCGGATCCGTAAGATGTTGGTACAAATTTTCCATTTCAGCATGTCGGACTTGATCGTAAAACCCCAGTCTAGCAAGGTGATCCTCACATCACTTTTCCCTCTGTAATTACGGGTCCGTATGGTCAGGCTGTTTGTTATTCAGCTGCGCCGTTGGAAAGGTCGCACCTACAGCATCGTTCATATTGACGACATGTCTAAGCCTCCCTCACCTGCCCACATGGAACGCCGACGGAGAACGGAGAATATTTTTAATCGCCGGCCCCTCCTCTAGTGGACGTGTGCATCGAATCAATACCTCGCAGGCCCCCCGGATTGTAAATCAGGGCTATTCACGGCTGACGGCTTAGAGATTGAAAGTCCGCCGGCCTTTGGAGACCTAAAGCAAGTCGGTTTGATTCATTTACGTCTCGAATCAACGCAATGGACAGGGCAAAGAACGTTAGCATTGCCAAATGGGGTGCAGCATGTGCGCCCTGCGCTCTGGCCAAGGCGAAATGTCTACGGTCAAATGAGGCGCCAGGCACGAAGTGCGATAGGTATAAACCTTTCCGGTTTTAGGACAACCTTGAGTTACAACACATTCCTCGCTAGCGTGATTTTGGTCTTGGACATTTCACTAACAGCATCCTTATGGCCTAGGTGTGAACGCCTAGAGAAAAACTGCGTTAACCAAGTCCACAAGCCGAGAAAGAAACGGCAGAGTAAACCTTCGTAAGTATTTCCATGAATCATATAATCCGCGACACTCGCAATAATGCTATATTCTATCCCTCTCGAGATATCATTAATTATATATACTCGATAGCAATTGGTTGACCAGGATATCTGAGAGAGCTGTCCGTCACAGAGTTCACGTCTACGGTGGAGAGACCAGGTGCAATATGGGGAGACATTTTATGGCAGTTGTTCATCCGGGTAATATACACGTGGGAATTCAGACTGACAATTTGGGTTTTGTAACAGTAAAACAGCACAACTCGAAGAAAGACTTAATAGCCTGGTCGATCTCCTCAAGGCTACTAACTCGGGAGAAGCATCTACTAGTTCCGCAACGCAGGCTCCTGAATCCGGACCGGATCTATCATACGCTCCCCGGGAGACTCATGACATCGAGGTATCAGTACAAAGTCAGCTGCCAGGGAGCGGCGATGATTCGGCCCGTTCTGTTGAGTTACCGGGCAGCAAACCATTGCACGCGATCCCTAGAACTTACAATGAATATGCCCCCAATAAGTGCATATGCCGTCAGGTTGGCGAGGTGTCCATCTCTCTCGAGTCGGATGAGACCTTGCTGTCAACCTTTATCAACAGGTTAATGCCGGACTACCCATTTGTAACGCTACCCCTGGGCATTACCGCGGCCGAACTAGCCTCTACGCGGCCTTTCTTGTTGACGACGATTCGTATGGTCTCGTCATACCGGAACCTAAGGTCAATGAGAGCTCAGAACTATTTGATCATGAGACACATATCCGAGCAGATGTTGATGCGTTCCGAGCGATCCCTCGAGATGCTACAGTCAATCCTGTTGATATTGGGGTACTATCATTACCACTGCATGCTACATGCGCAGATGCACAACCTCATCGCATTAGCCAACAGTCTAGTAGGGGACCTTGGCATCAACAGGGCCCCAGATTGGCAGGAGAAGACGAGGCTGTTGGTAGCGAATCCCGATGCCCCCCGCGCGAGGACAAACGACGAGAGACGAGCGCTATGCGGTGTTTGGTACATGAACTCGATGTAGGTTAGGGCATCAATATGTTACCTATCCCTAGTTGACTTATAGCAACCTACTGCTAGTCGGGACCCATCTCCTATTAAGCTACGGGAATGCTCACAACATCGATAGCATCGCTCTCGCCCTTCATCGAATCGACACACCAAAATACACTCCTTATATTGAACAATGTCTCAGAGACCTCGAGGCTATGAAGGAACACGACTCAGACACGGTCCTTGTTCACCTAGTCCGTATCCAACACCTCTCTGAACGCATCGCCCAGTTACACTCGAAGGACCAGGCTGAGGATGACCTAACCGGGCTTGCACGAGCACCCATGAGTGCTTACTTGGGTGCGTTTCATACCGAGTTGGAAAAGTACAAAGCATCAATGCCTAGATCTTTACGATCTAATAGTTCGTCGCCCTTTATCTGCAGCAGGGTTTTTTCAGACTAACAATACCTAACACCACAGGACTTGTGCTGTGTCATCTCAACACGGCTACGCTACGATTATGGGAGCCGCCCATTATCGATACGACTCTATTAGAGAAGATATCGAATTCGTTCACGTCCCTGTCCCTGGGTTCGGCCTCATCGCTCGACATCTTCTATCGTTCCAGCACCGCCCTCAAGTCTTGGTTCGAGTTATGGCTATCGATCGATACTTCAGACTATTTCGTCTTGCCCATGCCGATCTGTTCTCAGCTCATCAACGCCGTGACAATGCTGTCACGCTGGGCTAAACTATCCAGCCCCGAAATGAATTATGGTCCGAATACCGCCGGCTCGTCAACCTGCAACGTGGTCCCTGGTTCCATTCCCACACTCAAGTCGAAGGACATTGATCCTGCCGTACCAACTGCGGTAAGCGCCATCAGAGCCCAAGTCCGCTCACAACCCGATCTCCACATCGACGTCCTCGGTATCCTTCAGGCTATCACGACACGGTTTGAGGGCGCACAACATGAGGTCAGCATAACACAAGGTGGCCAATGGGACAACAACATCTGGAACCTGGCGGCGAGGAAAGTTAACATCACCCGCTTGAAGCTCGAGAGGTGGGCCGAAATAGTAGCTTCCATGAACGCCGAGAGCTCGGAAGACCGCAAGCATGGCTCGGCAGACACAAGTCCAACTGGGAATCCTGAGACTGGCGATCACGGTCTGGAAAAGAACTGGCAGACGGAGTTTATAGATGTAGACAACTGTGTGCAGCAACAGGCCCAAGAAGGATGGCATTCCAATACTTCGTGGGCGAACGATCTTTTCGAGGGCCTGGGTCTTGGTCAAGACTATTTCTTCGATGGCCCAGGAGACTACGGCACGGCTGTTTTGGACAGCCTTGGGCCATAAGATGTTTGGCCGATAGGGGGAAGACTTGCTATCGGTTCCCGCTCAGGTCGGCTCTTTGTGGGACGGGGGCCTGGAGGTCGTCAGGATTGATGAGATAACGTATGCGAACATCATCCGGGTCTGCTTGTTGAAATGATATCATAGTACCAGTGGGATGGTATAATGCTCGCCATGTATTCGTGGATACCCAATCACCTAAGCCAGGTTTCCGGTCGCTGTAATAGACGTCTCGCGTATGAAGGGATATACCGTCTCTTCAAATCCTTCCAGTATTCCTTGATGCGAGCTCGTTTTCCTTGTGAATGCGACTTAATAGTTCCGTCACAGGTCGAGCCTCTTCTATTAGGGATATCTGAATCATGTATCCTAGCGTCTCCGTCGGAAGATTCAGAGGGGGCTTGTTGCCTATCTGCTGGGCGCTGCGTGGGCAGGGTCGCCCGTCTCGATCCGCCCAAGGTATCGTTCTCCAGCCGCTGATCGACTACCGTAGGATCACTACGACTTATCGAATCTCGTGGAGTGCCCAGCGTTATAGACTCTCTTGACTCATGTCGAGGGTACAACGCTGGGTTTTGAAGCTCCGGCTTTGATTTGGATTGAATGGATGAATTAACCGTCCTGGTGGACACAGATAGTGATGTCGCGTTCTGTGACGCCCCCAACCGTTCGGTACTGTTTCTAATGCTTTCGTGCGGACTTGTAGTTCGTGACGAAGTCGATTCGGCTCTCGATAACTGAGATGGAAAGAAAGTACTATCGGTAACCTCACGGAAAAAGTTGGGTGTCACCGGTAGGTGAGACGGCCGACTACCGGACGGGATTTCCGATGTATCAATCGGACCCCCGTACCGGTTCGCATTTGTAGCTGCTTCCATGATTACCTCGGTTGGCAGCACCGAGGGTATACCACTTGTACGTGTCGCGGTTCCAGGCCTTAAGTATTGAGTTTCGTGGGAAGATCCGACTAGATCATTTGCAGTTGTTTTTGACCTTGCTCTCCTTTCTGCTCTATATCTGTCAGTTTCGTCCAAGATCAACTGCGTGAGTTCTGCCGCATCGTCGTGTTTCGTATCCTGGGTTCCATTGGCAGATCTCTTTTTCTTTATTAGCATCTATCGCGTCTCTCATTGTGTGTGTGTGTGTATGTGCCTGGGAGGGAGGGGGCATTTACGTACGCTTAGCTGCCCGGTGACGTGATGAGTCCAGTTGGAATTATCAGACTCTGAGCTCGGGGCACCGTTCACACAACAATACTCGGGCCTCGCACAATTTTTCCATATTTTGTCTAACTTCGAGTGGAATGGTGCAATCTTCGACCGAAAACTTGGATCCGGGTTGAGCAGATCTTTTTCAATAAGATTTAAGAAGTCTTGCATGCAGGGTGAACAGCTGTCTAGCCCTCGTAGCTTTGTAATCCACTACCAGCACGGTCAGTCTTATATCACAGCAAGTTTGGCAATTGCATTAGGTGAGATGTTGATACTCACCTGCTTCACAGACTCCTTCAATACTGCCTTCCCATCGGGGGAGAGGTTGAAGAACTTGTCCTCCTGGTTAGGCGGATTATGTGGATTTGAGATGTCGTCGTCAATCCTGGCTTGGTTGAACTTATCTCTAGTCTCATCGTATCCGAGGAGAAACCAGGATATAAACTCCAGATATAGACAACCTAAACTCCACATGTCGTAGGCTTGGGAGATGCTCGATTTCATATCGAACTCTGGCGGCCGGTAGGTGCGAGACAAGCCGCCAACCTTGTCTGGGGGGACGTTGGAAACAGAGTTGGCAGAATGAAAGCGCGTCAGGCCAAAATCGGATATGACAAGGCGAGAGTCGTCCTCTCCCGGATTACGGAAACACAGTATATTTTCCGGCTTGATGTCGCCATGTCGGCCCCTATTCTTGTCAACGTCCAGTAGACCGTTACCATCCGTGTTCCTATTCTTGAACCACGAAAAATTGCGATGGATCTTCTTAAGGCCGTCGGCCATTCCGAGACACTGCTTGATTACCCACCGGGATTGTTGAAGAGAGGTAGGCGACCGTTGCGCCTGGGACCAGAGATCCACCAGATTCCCCTGCGCCAGCGGAAACACCAAGTAGTACTGTTTCCCGTGTTGGAAGGCCATGAGAAGCCGGATTAGATGGTCGTGGCCTTTTTGCGATCCGCTGAACCGCTCCAACACTCTTACCTCATCCTCATACCCTTTAGCGTCTGTCGAGTTGATCTCCTTGACTGCAAAATAAGGGTTCGGATTTTCAGATTTCTGGGGATGGTTAGCATTGAAAAAAACCGCCCTCAGGGCTGCATTGGGTCTGCCGTGGAGCTCACATAATTATGATGAGCGGGATGTATCCTGGCCCTCCAGACGGTCCCGTACCCGCCCTTCTTCTGTATATCCCACTCGAGGAAGGGAAGTGTGGACCTCGGGTCCTCCATCTTATAGAAATGCACATGGTCTTGACGCATGTCGAAGAATGGAACGATGAATCGGTACTGGGTTGAGCAGAAATCGTCGAGAGAATGGGGTGTCCAATGTCTGAGGCATTCCAGGGGTGGACTGTTGTCGCTATCATTCCTCCTGTGGAATAGAATCATGTTACGGCGATCGCGATATCGCCTGATAGGCAGATTAGTGTCGTATATGTCATTCTGGATGAAGATGTCAATCGAATCAACCTGATTGATGGTGATAAGAATGGCTAGAATCATACGCCGGCTAGTCCGAGAGTTGTCGTGGCATATACATCTGGCTATGCGGTTTACCGATGCTGCGTCCTTTTGGAATACTTGGCTCAACACACGCTCGATGTCCGAGTGTCGTAGCAGCGTGAACAGCTTGTCAAATGGCAAAAATTCTTCCCTCGAGTGTTTAGATGGCACTTGCTCTACGTCAAACTGTCCGCTGAGGTACTGAACAATGTCGTGATCATCCGCTTCGTCAAGGTCATGCCCCAGATCGTCCGTGCTGGTAGCGTGTGTTCCAAGTTGGGATGAGCCGAAGTGGTCGCCAACTCCCCTCAACTCGCTTTCGTGGTTGATCCCCGAGTTTCCCGTCTCCTCAATCATTGAAGAAACGACCGGGATATCGCATTGTCCCGTATTACGGTCTTCGCGGCGGTGTGGCGACTCTTGACACGATTGCCCATTTCGAATATGTTCCTTCACGTGCTGTAGCCAATCACTCCCAAAACCGTAGTCTTCAACGGGTATCAGACTACTCTCCGAAGCCGAGAAGGTTGGCGCCGGTGAATGGTCCTCTTCGGCGAAAGGCTGCGCGTTCGAATTAGGCGGCTGTAGAGTCAACCTGAGCCTCCCAGGCCTAGGGAAGTGGTTGTCAAACAGCGAGGGCTGCGAGAAGCGGCCTTCCGGATCTAAAGCCGCCGGCCATGGCCGGGCATTCGAGGAAAGCACATTATGGGTCATTATTATAAAGATGAGGCTTCCGCAAAAAGTCGCATAAGGCACCCGACCGTCGGGGTCTCGGCTGCTCGGCCGCGGTCGTGGAGGGGGTTTCAAAACGTTTGGTTCAAGCAAGCTTCCGCCGTGATTATTTGTTGCGGCACGCTTCTGAGCCTTCTCTGGTTTCGCCAATTGTACCATACAACTACACGTTTGATAATAGCCGGCGGACAACCTTGATTGGTGTTGCTATGTTAAGCCTTGCGATACTAGGGGGTGCACCAGCCTCGTGGTATGTACTTAGGTATGGCGGCGACCTCAAGGGGGTCCGGAGTGGAGGTCGCCTAGAGAGGAGAAGGCGGCCTGTATTTCAATTGGAATATAATCTCCCGAAGAGAACTATTCCTGCGAATGATAATATGGATTTCCGAGCTGAGGCTCCTTGAAGTTTCCCTCGATTGGTAACTAATAGAGCCCCGTCTCGTGAGTGGATATTACCGGTATGTAATCTGGTCCGTCTCCCACAGCTTCAAGTATGTATGTACATACCCGGCCACTACGAGGTCGAGGGATGGGCTTACATACGAGTCGCGGCGAGTAAGAATCGGGGTCGAAAAAAAAATCCTTGGAGATCCAGGCTTGCCTTTGTGAGGCCCAGCGCACCGCGCCAGCTACAGATCGCTCAATTTACATACAATGGCAGGTGACTTTGGGGCTGAGTCGGTTGGCTTTACCTAGTCCATCCATGCTCTATGTATAGGTATCCGAATAGGTTGGCCTACTGAACTCCCTCTGTATACGGTGGTAAAATCTGCGAAAGTATTGCTGGGGTCGCGCTGATGTAGACGCACTTGTCAAGCAGGCTGCGTCGCCTAGGTATTTGCCCAGTCTGACGTGCATATTCTCTGCGAACCATTGGCAGTTTCGATGCGTACCATCAAGATGAACCCTTCGATCTCAAGGCTAAGCACGCAGGCATGGCGGCTAAATTGTGCCTGTCGTAGGCAGAATGTATCTCACATAAGAAAAAGGAAGTTCATACTAGCGGTGAGTAGGGCAGAGAGAGGTGCAAATACCTACTTAGGTACTCTATAACATGAGGCTATGAGTTTAGGAGATGTGAGATGTAAGATTGAGGCTCCGTGTCGCATCCTTGTTCGAAGTATTATCGGTCATAACCCCACAAACCGGATGCAGGTAGGGTATCCCTTCTGCCCTTGTGGATGACATTCTGCCTCATAGCCCGTATAAGAATGCTGAGTGCTGATGAGAGCGCACAGCCGTCCTTGCATATGAACTCGCTATAGTTGAACGGGAAGGCCCTTCAAGCAAGAGGTCTTCCTAAGCTAGGATCTGAAGGTTCCGTGAAAGCTTGATACCCTGATACCTGGATGGTATATTGTAAGACGTCGATGAGAGTGATGTATCATGCGTACATACGGGGGAAGTATGTACGGATCCGTAGCGTGCTCGGCTGTGTGGAAAGATCGGCGGGATGACCGCCGGAACACAGAAGGGTCCGCTATTGTATGTACTTATATGTATGAATGCATGTATGTATGTATCTACATTAGTTGACAGACCTTAGTCGATGCCTAACAATGGGATTGAATGTAACTCGACGACTGGGTGTACAGTATCCAGTACAACAACCCGGAAGCTTTTCCAACCGTCAAGAATCAAACAACAACCTACTACACAGAGTAAGTACCCAAGTAGGTAAGCTGGTGGCTGGTAAGCTAGCAATTATTGGAAGGCAAAGTATTGTGTCTCAGGTTAGAATCTGCCTTGCACATGCAAGTTGCCCAACCCTCACGCACCATTGGTGGGTTATACGACACTTGACCTCACCGAAAATATTGGGTCGACGATCGTGTCATTGGATAGGTAGTCTCGTACGCAGTAAGCGCCTTTGATGACATCTCATACATATATGAATGTGTCTATCACGTTGCCCTTCCGACAGAACACGTAGATCGTCAGTGGTTTTCTACTATAAAACGGCCTTGATACTTTCTTGTCAAGCGTTTGGGAACAACTTCAGTATGTTTGAGCAATCCCACACTCTCTACTTCCTTACTCTTTTCTGCAAGATAGCGCTCTGACAATAGGTCTTACTAGCATAGTTTTCCTGTCAACTTGATCCCTGAACTGCAATTATATAGCTCTCCCGCGGTTTCTCTTCAATCACATGTCTCGGAAGAGCTCATCCACCGGCAAGGACAACAGGCCAGACTCCTCTGTTGTCCAGCTTCATTGCAACCACTTCAAGAACCCCCAGGAACTATCTAGCGTTTTAAAAATGATTTGGAGCGACGAAAGATTCAGCTTCCAGACACGGAATGACATGTACATTATCCAAATATCCAATAGCGATCCCCATAACCATCAAGCGGAAGCCAGGGATCGCACCGCGCATATGACCGGGACGCGGAGGGCAATGGAGTATAGGAATTGTTAAATATACGCGCATGTTGAGAGATGGGGATGGTAGCAGGATGTCAGGTCTCTGTGAATGTAGACAGGCAACCGGGGCATATATGTACCTGTGATCACGATCATTTCATGTCATTTGACGGATGACCGAGTGGGGTCCGCCGCCTTTAGATATTATGACAGGTACAATAACATGTCGGCACTATATCACATGAATACATAACTTTTACGTCCGTCAGAAATGTAGTCTGTACATATGTACTGGCCCTGCTGCTCTTACTACCTGGGGGCCACTTTTGGATCAGGAGTGCATCGATGTTGGGGGTGTGGGGGTGGATGTTATTAGGAGAGTATTGCCCGTATTACGTGTAGACAACCAACAAGTATTACTATTAACAGAGGTATTAGTTAGCCTAGGGGGTGGCTGGCCATGCAGGAGTCGCTTCAGCCTCCCATTAGGTATAATAAATGAAGATTCCAATGATGATGAGGCTGAGCAACACCGAGTGCTACATGACTGACATATTCTCGCCACTTACTATGTGCAGCGGATGTCCAGTCTGCCTAGTCGAGTTCTCGCGCTTCATTGGCTCCAATCATTGTTCATCTCACAGGAGATACAAGCTTACGGCTGCTGCTCCCAACTGCAATGCTACAGCTGATCATAACCGTCCATACCTGGGAGTGAGACAGTGAGGTGTGTAGATTAGATAACTTCCATTGGTGTTGGGAAGCTCGTAGAGCCCTGTCTGTGTGTGTGCCTCGCACCGCTTGGGAGGGAGCCTAACCTGCTCAGGTCGTGGCAATGGAGCTTCATAGATGTAAAGCACTCTACATATGCATGATAGCCGCGTTTGCGACCAGTTCTCTCTATCCTAAGTTGATGGTAACATTTTTTATCACGTGTAACCCAGCGGCCATTTTGTTGAACATTGGAGAGTCGGACTGGTCCGTGAACAGTCAACCTAACAACATACTTGAATTGCCTCTGACAAATAATATATCTCATTAAGTGCGAAAGCTATTCCCATTGACAAGTAGTTATTAACCAGAAGCATGGACGCTTTCCCGGACTTGCCAGTAAATCCATACTTGTGCGAGGCGGACATCGAAAAGGCTACAATAACGTGCGTTAGAAGACATGAACTAGGAGGCCACAGCTTCTTGCCAGCAGATCGGATCAAGGCTCTCCTGACACCCCAAAACGTCAAGCAAACATTAGAGGCATTCGAGGTCACATCGACGACCGACCTCTTAGATTTCGTTCATCATAGAGGAAGCAAGGTCTTTCTGACTCTAGTTGCTATCGGCGAGCTAAAGTCCCTAGTCGATTTCGAGAGGGAGGATCTTCGCGATGAGCACTTGCCCCTCGAGAGAAAACTCGAGGGTGGCACCCGAAAGCGGCGGGTAGTCGAGTCATTGAACGAAACGACAAAACCGTCATGTTGTCGGCGTTGGCCGTTCCTTGCCAGATGGAAGCCTAACGTATTAAACTCTTTCTTGGTCCAGCAGTGGCGATTTCTTGCGCCAACATTCGGGAAGACTACTTTTTATCAATGCTTCCACAAGAATCGACCATTGCCCTTCGTCGAGGTGGCAGAGGGCCTACACAGCGACGGCCATTTCAGCTCGGTGGACCAGGTCAGGATTCACGAGGCCCATGCGGATCCCGAGGTTTTCGAAAACGTCCACATTGCCGTCAAGGTGTTCAAACCAGGCCTTGGTGATTATTTTGACAGAGAGCGGGAAAGACTAGAGATTATCAGGCAATTCAACCATCCCCATCTCATCAGGCCACTCGCCGCATACGACAACGGAATCCAGCAGGGTTTCCTATTCCCTTGGGCAAATGGAGGTGTGTAGGATCGTGGATCGATAAGGACAGGTATATCACTAACTAATATGCACCCATGTAGGTAGCCTTCGCGACTACTGGAAGCGAAATAACCAAGCCGTTCGGGACGAGGCGCTAGTATCTTGGACGCTCTCTCAAATATCTGGTCTTTGTGATTGCCTTAGGCTCCTCTGGAAAAGAAACTGCCGACACGGGGACCTCAAGCCAGAAAACATTCTCCTCGACGACGGGCGAGGGAACTTCTTCATCGCAGACGTCGGTCTTTCCAAGTTTCACGTCGACGGAACAGCGAGGCGCGATAGAAGTTCGTCGATGAAGTACAGGACACACCGCTACGAAGCTCCGGAGATCTCAACATACAAGTTCCGTCAGCCCATATCGCGGGACTCTGACATGTGGCCAATGGGTGTCGTTCTCTTGGAGTGGATGGTCTGGCTCATCTACGGAAACGAAAGGCTCATTCAACTCAACGCTCTTGATGTATTCTGGGAAAGATCAGACAACAAATCCCGGGTGAGACAGGACGTCCGAGAACTGATGGATAAAATGACCGAAGCACTCCCCGACGATACAGCTCTTCATGATATCGTCGACCTCGTTCGATCGAGGCTCCTTCTGGTAGAACTGGTAGGTAATATCAACGAGAAGCCAGGACCGGGACGCGCAAAAGCCGAGGAGCTATCTGATCGTGTGAATAAGATCACTGAACGAGCACAGCTTGACCCGTCATACAGGGTCATCCCACATAATATCTGGTCAAGAACAGAAAATTCTAAGAAGGCCGATGCCACGCGGAAACCATCAGAAAGAGAGGTCTCAGTGAGCAGGCCCGCGGGCTCAAGCACAACGATACTTGACCCAAACCGCGAAAACCTAGACATGGCCGACAACAATAATATCCCTAGTATAACGGTCGATCCCGCAGAGGACACGTTGGGCCATCAGGCTTTATCACTCCCTCGCGATGAATACAGCGAGGTATGCAATCCGTTACAACCCAGTTTTGCCCCTGCTAATCTTTTCGGAAGCACCAAAACAAGCAGTTGAATGACGCCTGGCACTCGGAGCCCGACGATGGTTTTGCACGTAGCATCTTGAGCCAAGTCGATTGGGCCACCCTGAAGCCCTCTCCCGAAAGCTCAACACTGTGCAGCTCCTGCATGGCTATGGACATTTGGTCGCAAGGATTTCAAATACTATACAGCATGTCAGAGCTCGAAGAGAAATCTACTACTTGCCACGTCTGCGGGCTGTTCTATCGCTCCCTTCTGGGGCATGGCCTCAAGACTGGCCACAAAGGGTCATTGGTTCGCGTGGGTTCCAATCTTAAAACAGAGTCAATAGCTGTTCCGATAATCTCGGTCTATCTCGACCCAGGTAAGCTAGCCCCCCTCCACGATACCTCCAAGGGAAACAGGCCAAGGCCGTCATTCCTATAGTCCGTGTTGTGTTTTCATCGCGATGGCGCATCATAATCTGTAGAATGCTATCACAGTTCTGGCAGCTTTCAATGTTGAATACCTTTTATGTATACTAAGACCATTAGGAAACAATCGTCCGGAACTTGCAGCTAGCCCCTCGCATTCTGGCCAGCTAGGTTTCCCACAATTACCAGGACCTGGGAGTCCAGAACAACTACTTCTTCTACGCGAGTGGCTGCAGAACTGTGACAAGACACACGAATGTGGATGCCATCGACCACCCGATATCGCGTTCGAGATGCCCACGAGGCTTATAGACGTCGGTTCTCGTGAAGAGCCTAAACTACATCTAATCGAGACTTTAGGTGCCGTTAAAGCCAATTATATCGCTCTCAGCCATTGCTGGGGTATGATTGACGAACCGTTCAGGTTTTGCACGTACAGAAATAACATCGAGAAACACATCAAAGAGGGCATCGATTTCGGTAGGCTCCCGAAAACATTTCGAGATGCCGTGGAAGTCACGCGGGATCTGGGCGTGCAATATCTCTGGATCGACTCTCTCTGCATCATACAAGAAGATAAGGACGACTGGGAGGCCGAAGTAGGGAAGATGGAGAGCGTCTTCAGCATGGCATACTGTACAATCGCCGCAAGCTCTGCCGCTTCTCACTTGGAAGGGTTGATGTATCCGCGGAAGCCCAGGCCGTGCGTAGCGATCGAAAACCGGGACAGCAAGATATATCTCTGCCAGGCCATCGATAATTTCCACGACGACGTCGAGAGGGCCGTATTGAACACGCGCGGTTGGGTCTTACAGGAGCGTGCCCTCAGCCGCAGAACGATTCATTTCACATCCAACCAGGTCTATTGGGAATGTGGGAAAGGGGTCCACTGCGAGACACTGGCTAGACTACGCAAGTAAGCCTCACAGTCATATCATCCTACCAAATTGACATGCAATTAACCAAAGAGCTCATCTCGGACACAGTTCCAAGGCTGAATTCTTAGGAGACTCGGACTTTCCCAATTCCCTGCTTAACTACTACCGGGACGGTAGGATAGGCTTGTTTCAGGAGCTCTACGGAACGTACTCGAGACTCGACTTCAAAGAACTCTCCGATCGGTCGATGGGGGTTCTCGGCCTGGAACGCCGCCTAGTCCGGACGCTCGAGACGGAAGGCGACTATGGCATCCTAAAGCGCTATCTCCAGCGCAGCCTACTGTGGAAACGACATGGGAGTGCTAGATTACGTCCGATACCGTACCCGGACGATCGAAGCGTGCCGTCGTGGTCCTGGATGGCATACAGAGGAGAAATCTCCTTCGTCGACCCCCCGTTCAACAGCGTAGAATGGTTCGAAGGCGACATCAAGGATCCCTTCAAGGGTGGCCCGCTCCGTTATCCGTCACAAAGATGGGAGGGAAAGCCGAAACCCGAGATCGAGGCCCTTGCCAGAGAGATCGACATGAGCAAAGATCCCATCGAAATCCGAAAGCGCATAGTCTTCGACGAGGTCACCGTCGACCGGGCGAATTCTTTACGCTGCGTTGTCCTGGGAAGGGATAAAGCAGGTGACGAAGGGCAGCGAAACCATTATGTGCTGGTGATAAGGCCGTCTACGCCAGAGCTTCCAGCTGGTCCCTACCTCCGAGTTGGTAGCGGCTCTCTCCTAGCATCTCATATATCAAGTCCCGACGGTGAATGGGTGCACATACAATAGATATTAGACGAAACTATACTCTCCGTGGTTTTCTGCCGGTTTCAAGTGAGCGTGTTTAGTTTGAGCGCGGTATGCTACTCTTGGTTATAGAGAGGGACTTTGTTGAGATGACTTTTTGCTGAATAACGCTGATTATCGTTTTGTCTTTGTTATTTTTATTTTCTTGGTTCTGCACCCAAGTTGATACATGTAACATATTCTATTAGTATCAGGGATAGAGGCTGGTAGATTTCTGAAATATCTTTGTTATTGAAAACTAGTTCCCCGGAATTTCTAGGGGAAATTTCACTCCCTTTAGCCTACGATAAACCCGGATTTGATGAGTGAGTACCCGCACTAATATGCGGATGCATGAACAAGATGTGTCCCACGTATATAGAATATTTATTATTGGTCCCCATCGTCTCTCTTCATGGCAACCTCATTACCGTGATGTCCCACCCCTTGGAGTCCAACCTATACCACACCCAACCTATACCACAGTAGCCCCTATTACATATTAACCAGTCCAGAGAATCAAAACAAAAAACTCCAGCCAAACCAAACCAAATTGATATCCCTCAACCAACCAATATTACACCTCATTACATGATCCCCCTTTCCCACCGAACTCAGACCTTGCGCCTCAAACTCTTCCCCCGCTCAAGCAACCCCAGATCCCACCATCCCTCCAGCACGCCGAACAGGGTTCTGCGCTTCGGCCTCGTCCTACCTGCTGTCATTGTCTGTGCCTCCACATCCAAATTCCCATCGCCGTTATTACTGACCGGGCTCAGCGGCGTCGTATCCCCGTGCTCGCCGGCGCGCACGTGCCCGACCTCGGCCCGCCTGCTCCTCGACCTCGAAAACTTGCTCACGGGGATCCAGATCCCGATGCCGAGCCCGTCGCGAGCCAGCTGCGGCGTCCTGCCGACACGGAACCCGCGCAGGCGCGGCGACGGCGTGGGCGTCACGGGCGTGAAGCCGTCATCGCTCGGCGTCGGCGGGATCGGCGGCATGATGACCGGAGGTGCCTTGGCGCTGGTGTCGATGGGCGTGGGGGCCGGCGCGCGCCGGTGCATGATGGGAATGAAGGCTTCCTCCGGCGAGGAGGAGGGAGAGTCGAATGGCATGCGGGGCATGGTGGCGGCCGGGGGCACGATTGCGGGTGCCGGAGTGGACACACGGCTATTACCATCACTTTCGAGCGAGCGACCCACGATGATAGTTGGGGGGGCCGCCGCGCGTGCGGTGGCGTGTACCATGATAGGGGGCGGGGGCACGCGTCGCGCATCCTCGTGCATGGGCCGGAGGACAGGCGGGAGTCGCGCGGGTTCGGGCGCCGTGGGGGAAGGGGGAGTAGGAGGAGGAAGAAGCTGGAGGCTGGGTCCGGGACTCAAGACTCGGGTACCGAGCGCAGCGGGCCCCGAGATTTTTCGCTCGAAATCGCCAAGACCCTTGCCCGCGCTCTGTTCCTCGACTGCGGCCTCCCCCTTCGAGTCCCCACACGCGCCCGCGCGCCCCTAGCCCTCGATGTCTTTGGGAGGAGCGGCAGCGGCCTTGGTGCGGCGCCAGAGGCCGATGCAGATAAGGGCCGAGAAGGCGAAGAGCGCGCACAGGGCGATAGCCAGGCCCCAGACAGTCTTGATTTCGTAGCAGTGCGGCTGGTCGGTCATGATCAAAGCTAGGTAGTTGTTATACTTTGTGGCGGCGGAGTCGTGGCCGCGAGTCGAAATGGACATGGTGAACGTTTCGGTGGGCGAGGAAGGTTCCGGAAGTATCGAGCACTTGAGCATGGGGAGGGGCTTGCCGGTGGTGACGGCGACCACGATGGAGGCGACGAGCAGCGCGAGATCAGTGCCGCCGGCAATAAGAAGAGGGAGCAAACCATCATAATACAAAATATAAGAAATCGATACGTAGAGGGTTGCAATACTTGCCTGCTAGATTGTCAACTAGGTTGATTCCGGGGCGAGGGGTGAAAGAAAAAAAGGGGGCGGTGGGAGGACTGTCTGATAGATGGAGTACACATACCACAACGAGAGTGCCGACGAGCACATCCGGTGCTTCGCGTTGAGAAGTAACGATCTCGTTAAGGAAGTTGGCAGATAACCCAATAATGACAACCAAGGAAACAAATTGCATAGCTCGCAGAGCCGTAAAAGTTACGCCTAGGGCGCCTAGCTGGGGGGCTTGAAAACGCATTCTCAAGGGGATGCCGGTGTCGAAATCAGTGATTAGAGAAAGTTTAGGACGACACCTGTCGAGTTTGAGGGCGGTGCGCGCAGGGAAACGCTGCCGTGGATACGGGATAGACGCCGAGGGAGCCGGGGACCAAATGATGAACGACCGGCGGCCTGTAACCGGACCGCAAGCAGGATCTGCCTTAGGGAGCGAGAGAACGGAGTGTCCTGAGAAATCGAGACCAGAGAGCGGCGAAAATAATTTCTGAGCTCAAGAAAAAGAAGGAAAGCTTAGATCCGGAGCAAGCCTACTGCTGCGTTCGGGTCTTATGCTGTGATTGAGATATGAAAACCCAGAAAATCGTGAATTGGAAAGTTCGTAGGCGGAAGGAGACGTCGAGACGAAAAGACCGTGCCAGTGAATAATAAACCCCCTAGAGAAGAGAGAGACAGGACAAATAAGGAAAAAGAGAGACAAGACTCAAGGAAAAGCTCGTTATGATGATGACTATGAGATTTACTTGCGTAGTAGTTGACAAGAGATGCGAATGTGCTTGGGATTCCCACCGCTTATGTATTCGGCAGCTCGTCGAGGACACTGGTAGGTATACGCCAAGCAAGTTGTCTAGACTCCCACCATGAACCCTAAAAAGCTAGCCGAAATCTCGCATTAGGAAAGCTAGCTTGATCGTTCGTTCGGGTTGCTACGACGCGGCTGTCCTGACCTGGATGCCGTCTTCAGCATTCCTATTTTTACTGCTTTAATGCCGGCCGTTGACGCAGATGGCGGGAATCAAGACGCGCCGGAGCATCCAATAAGAGATAGCGATCGATGCCGCGCTTACAAGAGTCATGATGCGAAACCCATGGGCTCTGGATGCCGGTCGTGCTACAGAGTACCAATGAAGATGTGGTCTGGTGGTCGCTTATTGGCATTGTCTGAACAACCGCGGTCGGCGTCATCATCGGAGAATTTTGGTTGGTTCACAATTCGGACGAGGCAAATGAGATCAGTGGGTTAGCCAAAGGATCTTAAGCGCGGGCCGCGATTAGTGTACAAGCTAATCCTCGGCCTGCTTATACTTACTAAATTAGTAGACGCCCGTCCTATTGCCTGTTAGCCGCCGACGTGGAGTACTACCGCTCACTTAACACACGGGTAGGTACCGTTGTTTCAAGCGTCATGAAATGCTTGGTCCGGAGGTTGAAGACGATCGCAAGTACTACTGTACATACCTACTTAAACGAGATTGCCGGAGCAGGCTGGGCCGGTTGAGCCGGTCCCGACAACCCGGAAAGGCGGCTCTGTAGTGAAATGCGAAGCTATAATGGACCCTTTGTGCTTCACTGTCGTCCAGTCGAGCTATGGTGGAGACAGGAAGCTGATGTAAGTAGTCTCGACCGCCCTAATCGTTGTCGACGTTATACATACTTGGCTGAAACAACGTCAGTGTGCGCAGGACGACTAAAGCATCATCAGACGATCGCATGTTGTTAATCGGAAGATGAGATCATAAAAATAGTGATTGCATGTGTCGTTCCAATTTACCTAGGTGAACCATCTTGGTTGTGGTGCTCGTCAGTCATCATAAGGAGATATGCTGATTGAAATCACCCGGAATTAGATCGTATCAATTGTCTGGGACTTGACTATGTTTACTCGCAAATTGTTTCCTTTTTACACCCTGACGCCGTTCTATAATAGTCGAGTCGAGTCAGCATACTGAGCAATCAGCTTAGCATGGACCTGTTCAACCGACCTTTAGCATCCGAATCCAGATTTCTTTCTTCTAGTTAGCTAGATTCCAAGATCACCAACTTGGTATACAGAGTCCTCGATCACCTGTCGATCTCAAGTGCGGCCATGACCGAGGCACACGGCATGGGGCCTTCTCTCACTCCTTCATCCCAATAAGTCGTCTAAGCCACTGCTTCCCGTTGTCGTATTCGCCTGTCCACTGCTCGGCTGCGAGCCGCCTGCCGGCTTCGGCGCGCTTCCCCCCGAGGGCGCTCCCCAAAGCGAAGCACTCGTCTTCTCCTTGGCGAGCTGACCCATCTTCGGCCCAGCAGTTGGGGTGCTGGCTTTCTTCAGGCCAGACCCGGCCTGGCCCCATAGATTGGCAAACGGATCACCGCCAGCGGCCGATTTTGCCGCCGCTGGTGCGGCCGGCTTGTTGAGTGCCGACATGCCAGAAGGCGTAGACGTGGATGATCCCGTGTGCTGAGAGATTTGGACGGATTGATAATAGTTAGGCGTCGCCGCTTGGTAGCCGGTCGGCTTTGGCGCTTGAGCAGTAGTAGTGGTAGTCCCGGTAGAGATGGGGGCGTTGAAAGACGAGTAGTTTGCTGCTGGGGTCGTGGTAGAACTCGCAGGTGGGGAGATAGATGACATTATCTCGCTTAGATTGGCTTGCGGTGCAGACACGGGTTTCGGGGCGGCAAATTGTGCGGTCAATTGGGCGCTGGATGTTACCATGGGCGGCGGAATCCCGAAATTGTTCGAGGGCACAGATGTCTGAGTAGCGGGCGTGGCCGATTGGAAGTCGTCAAAATCGTCGTCATCATTATTACTCGTCGTCGACAGAGAAGCCAGGGCGGAGGAGCCATTTGACGGAGCCGGCACGGGGGCAGCAGCAGCAGAGCCATGAATAGTGGATGTGGGTTCGGGATCATCGAAGGAGAACAGGTCGACTTCGGGCTCCTTCTTCTTGGAGGGTTCAGTCGGGGTAGTCTTCTTGATTCCTGCTCGCTCGCCCCTTTCGGTTCGTCTTGGTCGAGAAGAGCTTGACGTCGCGGCTCCATCATCGAATTCGTCATACTCCTCGAACCTGTCGGCGCGATTCCCGGAATCCCTCCAGTCGTCCGGCTGCCCTCCGAAGCCGCCACCATCTCCGTAGACGCCACCAGAGTAACCACCATATCCGGAGGACGGACCGCCGAAGCCGCCCGATTCGCTCCCAAAGCCGCTGTAGCGGCTGCTGCTCGAGAAACCGGCCATGGTGCCGCCCTCGACGCCTGTATATTTCGCCTTGTTCGCCCTGGCCTTCTTGCGCTCGCTGCGAATACGGTCGACATCGCCTAACAGCTCGGCGAGCTCCTTGGCGCGGTTTCGGACGTTGATGCCCTGGTCTTTGCCGTTCTGATCGATATAATAGAACTGGCGCAGCATCTTCAGAAGCGTGATATGACCTCGTGCATCATCGATCACTCGCTCGGAACCGTGCTTGATTAGAAACTCGAGTAGTTGGAGGGCCTTGTAGATCTGTCGCCATTCCTCGGCAGCCTTCTCGGTGAAGCGTCGATAGATCATGGGCATAATCTCATTGAGGGTTTGGCTGCGTCACCTGGGTTTTAGCACTCGAGACAAACGAGAGACGGAGTATACGTACTAGTTGAAGGTGCCGTTGGCGATTTCTTGCATGAGGGTAGACGAGGCGCCCCAGGGTTCGTTGTTGGTGGCTTCTCGTACCTGCCACGAGAAAGCTTAGCGTGTGGTCACCTCGCCGTGAAATGGTTCAAACTACTGACCTTTGCCTCCATCTCGGTGTAGTTCATAACAGCTGCAAAGCGGGCGAGGTCAGCGACGACGTCTCGTGGAGGCGCATCAGGGGTGGGAGAAAGCCGAGCCTACCATTTTGGACCTTGCGAACGCCGGCCTTGAGATCGTATAAAGTGAGATTGGACACCTGATCCTTTAGGTTATTGAAATCCATCTTGGGTGACACGACGTCCCCTGGCCGGAGACAGAGCAGTAAAAGAAAGTCGCGTCGATTTGGCCTTGGAAGGTTGTTTTCGATTCGGTTGTTTGGGTGGCTTGGGCAAATGGGTGAACATGTAGATCTACAGCAATTGACTTAAAGACACTTTGACCCTAATGCCTTCTTGGGCTGAGCCTTGGGTAAGCCACTGGACGGTTTATCACGTGACCAAAGGTGCCAGTGTACTCAGCACATGTACTGCTGTTGCCGGCACATGCTGTATAAAAATACCTAAGTCATGAAAGCTATGCGTCTCGTAGTCGAGCACCATCCATGGAAGGGTCACCGTATAAGAATCTAGAATATAGATTACATACTTGAGTATGTATTTCATGATATTGCAGCAAGGAGAATACCTAGCTTCTGTAGTTACATAGGTACCTACGTCTTATATGTACCTATTCTGCATATCGATAAGCCAGGTCTACCGTAAAGATCGATGTGCTCAGACCAACTCAATTATTCGTATTCGCTTTCCATGGTAGAAAATTTCAGGGCTGGTTTACCATATAGCTAATGTCACCTGTGGACGTTCTGATCTCATCGTAAACTACCGTTGTTTGTGCCAATTGTGTTTCGCTCGAACCGTCCCTTCAGTCATATCACTATTTCAACTACCGTTCTCTTCTGAACACTAGACCCGAAAGGTATGTATAAACATTTCGTCCTGTCACTGTTCTGCTCTCAAGACCGTCCTGGGAATGCAAAAGGGGGGAGGCAAGGGGGGGTTTATAGACGGGACCGGCACACTCAAGAATGTCAAAAAAACGCCGTTCCCGATGTTGAGTGCATTTTTGGTTGTATGTGGTGTCTGACAGCTTGTTCTACTTGCTGCGCACCTTGCACGCCTTGACCTCACACGACTTGGGCTCAGTTATTCCCTCTACCATACAAGATCGTCCGGCCCTGAATACAACTCGGTCGACTCCCAAGGGGACAACAAGGAGATGTCGGGTAACGGCACGGAGACACTTGGAGTGTACTTGTCCGTGAGTCCGATTCGATATCAATGTCGGCATGTTGTCCCGCCCGCTTGTCGTCGTCATTCCGAGAGTTGCCGAAAGGTTTGGGGTGGGACCGAAGCCGGGAGTGGCCGGGGGCCCAGCTTTGCCCCTAGGTTAAGGGCAGGCCGTCCACAGGCCCAGGTGGCGTGGATGATGCTGCATGCATCTCGCTAGGTTACTACCTAGGTAACTGCGTACGTGCTGAGCCTATATACCTGCCACACCTTTCCTAGGTTGCCCGTCCTCGAAGTCCTTACGTGAAGGATTATTACCCTGCCACAACTATGGCAAGAGAGTTCTGCACAGCAGAAACATGAGAGGCAGGCCTTTGAGAGGTCATCATTCTCATGTCGGGAGAGGCTTTGCTTGGCCGTTCTCATCTCCAAGACAGTGACCTCACCGGGCTGGGTTGCCTCTTTGCTCTTGGAAGCAAGGGGGGTCAAGTACCTTTTTCTAGCAGCTGCGATGTGGTCGAGCTGAGGGGCTCATGCGTTGTCCAGCTTTCATCTATCGGATGCGCCGAGGGAATGAATAGAGCTTATGCGTTGTAAGAGCGACGCGAGGGTTCAACGGTCCTACATACTTACCTATGAACACAACATACTTCACCTATGTAGCTGAAGTACCTGCTCTAGGAGGTACATGGCCACAATTCCACCCTCGGTCGGGTGCCAGGTTTGTGGGCAGTGGGTTGCGGTGACGATGACCTGCAGCTACCTAACTACCTGCCTTACCTAACTACCTGCCTTACCTAGGTACCTCCCTAGTACCTCTTACCTAACTGGAACCTTGGAACCTTGTCCCCCCTTAGGTCCCCCATCCGTCCGTTCTGCCCACACCCACATACCTATACCTACACGTACTTAGGTATGGATTACCTAAGGTACATTCCGCAAGTTACCCAACGGAGTACCTTGATACTTGAGAGAGAATGAGCTTGTCCCCACTTGGTCTTTGGTCTGCTCCATTGGACAGAGAGCTTTCCCCCCACTCCCCCTCGTCATGATGTGATTGGCCGAGAGCTCTAGCTAACCCCTCCTCGACTTTTTTAGAAATAGCGAAGATGATGAGACAACCCCTCCTTCGAGTGCCCCGCGTTGCCTTTTCTTCCTCCTCTTCCATTTCATCAACGACTTCAGCTTGCTGTTTTCGACCTTCCATCTTCCCCAAGACAACATCCACTCCTTCATCTTCACCAATCAACTCATCAATCCGTTTCTTCACCACCACCCGAGTCAACATGGCACAAGGCGAGAAAGTCAAGGTGTAAGTCACCCTCGAAATCCCTTATCCCTTGATCCTTCTTCCCGGCATCGCCTAACCGCTGATCCCCCCTCCAGTTTCTTCGACATTGAGTGGGAGGGCCCTGTCCTAGAGAACGGCAGGCCTACTGCTACCGTCAAGCGTAAGTTCCAATTCTACTCAATTGCTGTTCTCGACGATGACGATCATGTTGATGGTGTTGATGTGATGACGGCAATGGCGACGATTATGATGTTTCTTCACTGCTCTCCCTCCCTTGGCTCGCTACATTACCATCCATACTATCCATCTACGCTTCAAGACTTTCAATTGATCTTGCTCATCCATCCAGCATTGGCCTCTCATTTTCTATTTTCTATTTTTCAATTTTTTTCCGATGGGTTGGCGCTGACAAATCATACCTCCCCATTACAGCCCAGTCCGGTCGCATCAACATGGAACTCTTCAAGGATGTCGTCCCCAAGACGGTCGAGAACTTCCGTGCTCTCTGCACTGGCGAGAAGGGCTTCGGCTACAAGGGTTCTTCTTTCCACCGCATCATCCCCGACTTCATGCTCCAGGGTGGTGACTTCACCCGCGGCAATGTATGTTGATCCCGTCCGAGCCACTCCTCCCCACTACAAATATATTCGCTAACTGTCCGACAAGGGTACCGGCGGCAAGTCTATCTACGGCGAGAAGTTCGCCGACGAGAACTTCACGTTGAAGCACACCGGCCCTGGCATTCTGTCCATGGCTAACGCGGGGCCCAACACGTAAGTCTACTACGAGGGAGTTTGGCCGTCGCGGATCATGAGCTGACTTTTTTTTTCTTTTCGATAGCAACGGCTCTCAGTTCTTCATCACCACCGTCACGACTAGCTGGTTGGACCAGCGCCACGTCGTCTTCGGTACGGTTGCCCAGGACGATGATTCGATGAATGTTGTCAGGTCTCTCGAGGCCGTCGGCTCTAAAAGCGGCGCTATCAAGTATAGCAAGCGACCCACCATTGTCAACAGCGGAGAGCTATAAGGGAAATGAACCCTCAAGTCCCTCCTATGTATCATCTCCACTGGCGCTTGAGCGTATATAGGCCAAGCCACTACTACCAAAAGGTTCGGATAGAGCCCGGGACGAACGGACAAGTACCTCAAGACAAATGGACCTCAAGGTTTCGAGCTAGGTAGCTGCGAATATATACATTGTCTTGCACGTAATCTCATCGATCAGTCCCCGTGAATGTGTTTTCTAGCTGTCCGTATTTGAAGGTGCCTTGAAGCATCCGATAACTAATGTCGAGTATTCACAAGTCCTTTCGCGGGTGACTGGGTAAAAGCGCTATTTGATACGCCAACTCGTTAAATAACGTTTCCGTTCTACATCCTAGTAGTGGATATTCTAGCAGTTCATATGGACTATCTAGACTCAGTCTCAAAACCGTACGATTTGCTGTTAATCAATCCGCACCATTCCCTAGTAACTTTTTCCTCCCTCGAGACGATCAAGCCGTTCACTCCCCCTCCCCCAACTCCAAACAAAGAGATGGAGGGGAAAATCACGATGAAACAAAATAAAACGCCAAGGCCATGCATGCAATGTGTGAAAACGAGAAGAAAGAGAGAAAAAAATACGTATATGGGAAGAATCCATCATCAGGGGCGGCCTTCCTTGGATGGATGGATGGAAAACGGCTATGCCAACCATTTGTCAAAATACTCGCATCCCCCGGCCCACACGGGACCACCCTCCTCGCAGAGCTCGAAGACCGGGCATCGGCCACAGGGCACCGTCACCAGGCCGTTGCGCCGAGGCTCCCAGAAATCGTCGGCGTTCAGCGAGGCGTTGCTGGTCGGGTTGTGCTTGGTGATGCGCGCGGCGCGGTAGCCGACGCGGTCGCCCATCTTGACCTCCTCGATCCGGTCCTCCCAGACCAGAACGTTGATCAGCTCCTGGACGTGCTCTCGGAGCAGCGGCTGGCCTTTGGCTACCTGGCTGTGTAAAATGTAAGAGGTGATGTCCTCGGTCGTGGGATAAGCCGCGTAGCCGGCGGGCAGCGGTATGCGCACGGTCTTGCGGCTCTTAGGCGCAGGAGTGGGCGCAGGAGTGGGCGCAGGGTTCTCATCTCCTCTAGACATGGCGTCGGCGGACCGCTTCTTGCTCTTGATGGCCGCCTCCGAGGTCCCGCCCTTGATGATGCCCTTCTTGGGCACGACAGGGCTCAGGCTCCGCGTGTTCGCGTTGCGCTCGTGTCGGCTCAGGTAGCTGCCCCGATCCTTGATGACGCCAAGCACGACCATCTGGAGCGTCTCGATGAAGGCCTCGTCCAGGTACTGGTCCGTGTACCACGGACCCCCCGTGGCGCGCGCCGACGGCTTGATGTTCGACTTGATCCACATCTTCTTCGACGTGTTCTCGACGGTCGTGAACTGGACCACGAGCCGCCGGGCCTCGAGCTCCTTCAGCGCCTTGCGCAGCGCGTTGTCCTGGATGTTCAGACGCCGCTTGATGTCCTGCTGCCAGGCGCCCTCGGGGCCGGCAGCGTCGATGATCTCGTAGGCCATGATCTGGTCGTCGCTGGTGAGGAGCTTGTACCTATGGTGGCGCGCAAAAGCGCGGTCAGCGCAGCTCGAACAAGCCGGGGTAGCTGGTGGCTGAATTTTATCGGATGGAGGCAGAGGAGTAAACTTACTTAGCGGCCTCAGCCTCGGGACGGACGCGCCATGCCAGACCGCTCTGAAAGTGGACGGGGGCGAAAAGGTGCTCGTTAGTCAGCAGCTGGACGATCTGCAGCAGCCTCTTGATGTCTTTGGGGGGCACGACATCGAGGGCCATCAGGTCGTCCTGCGAGAACAGCCTATCGGGATCGCTACTAGCCGCATCCTCACAGGCGTTGTAGAGCTGGGTCTTGAGGATCGAGGTTTCTTCATCCATCGCTGCGTCGTGTGTGGTGGGCCAGAGGCGGCGGCGGTGATGGTGATGACGATACCGACGAAGGTGGTGGTTCCTGTGGTTGTGGTTGTGGTTGTGGTTGTGGTTGTGTTGCGAAGGTGCGGAGGAAGAGTTGGTATAGGCGAAAGTCGAAGCGAGGTAGGCGATAGAGCCCGGCGAGTATTCCTAGTTGAGAGGCTTCCATGCGACTATAATTGGCGTCGTAAAAGAGCTGGAGGCGGAATTCGGTAGATTTGGGGAGATCATACCTCCTACGTTGTTATCGATTTGGTGATGAAGAAGGAAATTGGGGAATTGCCCCGCGAAGTTCAAATTTCTTATCGAGAGATACAGTACGATAAAGATGTTGCTGTTTACATATGTACCTAAGGTACAGTATGTCTGGTACATTATGTACATCTACATACGTAAGTATACAGGTTACCCCCTGTTTTATTGTTCAATTCCGCGGTGGAGAGGTACAGCGGAAAACCACCGCTACAAGGTATACTACAAGGTATTGTTTCAATATTAACAAGGCCAGGTAAAGTATTCTAAAGCCATAATTATATAGACAAGTACATTTCTATAAAATCGTACTTAATCGTCCTAGGGATTTTTCAACAAACGCATAAATTCACTACAAGAACCACTAAATAACAATAAAACAGGGGGTAACCTGTATAGGTTACATGTATGTACCTGGTCTGGCCCCGGACGCCAATGCTAGTCGACGTACAGTACCAATCAAAAGCTACCCAGGTATCACCCCACCCCACCGTACTGTAGAAAGCTCTCGAATTCAATTCAGCCCTTCAAGTTGGGGAGAGGCTCTGTTTGCGAAACATCTGGTCTTGACTTGATTAATCCCGTCCCAACAGCCACTTCCATCTTTTTCTTCTCACGTAAACACGTAAACGACTAACGTATCTATCTGCCTATACTGCTCAACTATTCTGCAGCTGTAAATCTGGTTATTCTCTACCTCATCTCCCGTCTAAAAGCCTACCATGTCGTCCGCCGATGAGCTGAAAGCTCTGGGCAACAAGGCTATCTCCGACAAGAAGTTTGACGAAGCTATGTGAGTCGCGCTGGCTCCCGCCCCCATGACTACGACTATAACTATGACTATGACCGTGACCGTGACCAAGTACTAGGATTTAGCTAATAGTTATTGCTAGTGATGCCTTCACAAAAGCCATCGCCATTGATCCGACCAACCATGTTCTCTACAGCAATCGATCTGCCGCTTATGCCTCCAAGAAAGACTGGGCCGGCGCTTTGAAGGACGCCGAGAAGACGACCGAGATCAAGCCCGACTGGCCGAGGGGATGGGGGCGAAAGGGTGCAGCCTTTCATGGTTCCGGTGACCTTTTGGCTGCCCACGACGCCTACGAAGAGGGTCTCAAGTACGACCCCAACAATGCCGGCTTGAAGAGTGCGCTCGCCTCCGTCCAGAAAGCCATGGAAAATGAGGCTGGTGGTGCGTTTGGCCTCCCTTGTCCCTTGCGTCCCAGACATATGGTCTATGTCTAGCTAACATTGTGCCGCCTTAGGAGGTCCTGGTCTGGGTGGCGACCCTTCGGGCGGCATCGGCAAGATGTTCCAAGACCCAAATCTGCTCCAGAAGCTCATGAACAACCCGAAGACCAGTGGCTACTTTGCCGATCCTTCCTTCATCTCCAAGATTCAAGCCTTACAGAACAACCCCCAGAACACCCAGGACCTGTTCAGCGACCCCCGAATGCTCCAGGTATTAGGCGTGCTGATGGGTATTGACATGCATATGGGCATGCCGGGTGAGACCCCAGGCGCCGGTGCCGCTTCCTCTTCGGGCCCTCGGGAGGCCGAGGAGGATGCCGAGATGCCCGATGTCTCGTCGGCTTCCAAGCCCGCACCCAAGCCGGAGCCGGCCGGGGCCCCCGAGCTGGATCCCGAGCCGGAGCCGGAGGACGAGGAGGCCCTAGCCAAGAAGAAGGCCAAGGAGGAGGCCGATAAGGAAAAGGCCTTGGGTACCGAAAACTACAAGAAGCGTAACTTCGACGAGGCTATCAAGCACTACACCAGGGCCTGGGAACTGCACAAGGACATCACCTATCTCAACAACCTCGGTGCGGCCAACTTCGAGAAGGGCGACTACCAGGCCTGCATCGATGCCTGCACGAAGGCGATCGAGGAAGGCCGTACCATCTACGCCGATTTCAAGATGATCGCCAAATCTTACGCCCGCATCGGCACCGCCTACGAGAGATTGGGAGACCTGAAGGCCGCTATCGAAAACTACCAGAAGTCCCTGACCGAGCATCGAACACCCGATACCGTCAACAAGCTCCGCGCCGTCGAGCGCAGGAAGCTCGAGGAGACGAAGAAGGCTTACATCGACCCGGCCAAGGCCGAGGAAGCGCGCGAGGAGGGCAATAGGAAGTTCAAAGAACAAGACTTCCCCGGCGCCGTCGCCGCCTATTCCGAGATGGTGAAGCGTTCTCCCGACGACCCTCGGGGATACAGCAACCGTGCGGCCGCCTTTGTGAAGCTGTTCGAGTTCCCGAGTGCGCTCGAGGACTGCAACATGGCTATCAAGAAGGATCCCAAGTTCATCAGGGCGTATATCCGGAAAGCCCAGATCTACTTTGGCATGCGCGAGTACTCCAAGTGCATAGATGCCTGTAACGAAGCCGCAACGGTCGATAACGAGCACCACAACGGTGCCAACGCCCGGGAGATCGACCAGCAACAGCAGAAGGCTCTGCAGGCCATGTACTCCGCGCGGGAGAACGAGACAGAGGACCAAACTCGGGAACGATTGATGAAGGATCCGGAGGTGAGTAGCAGCCACGATCCACCATCTTCTGACACTACCTAGGTTAATTACTAACTCGACCATACCATATTAGATCATGAGCATCATGCAAGATCCTGTCATGCAATCGATTCTCCAGCAGGCCCAGTCCGATCCGGCTGCGCTGCAAGAGCACATGCGCAACCCGAATGTGCGTGCCAACATTCAGAAACTAATAGCGGCCGGCGTCATTCGCGTGGGGCGATAAACTTCCAATGAATGCTCTTTTGAGGATATTCAGAGCGGGAGCTTGTGATTTAGTGTAGCCCGACTATCCCGCTTCATTGATTGCGCCTTATTGACCGTTCGACACAGGCGCTTGACCTACAGTGCAAGTTTGTCGTTACTATGTAGATGTATTCTAATTTTGAGAGAGATTCGTGAACCTGGCGTCGAAAATCGTATAGGTGGAGTGGCTAATGAGTATTAATGAATTCACGAAAACAACGCACACAAGCTGCCACGAATGTGAGGCTTTGGTGTTGGACATGAACCTGTGAGTTATACACGATTATTATTGCCGTCGTAGTGTTCGATTATTCTACTGGTACCTAAGGAAAGTCCTCAAATACCATATGCTGGACTAATGTACGGCTATCGGTGAAGCTAAGCTCCTGGATACTTACTAGAGGAACGCCGACAGAACTTCTCCGGGCTCGTCTGGCCATCTACCATATACTGACTGACTGACGAGTCGACGACTACCTAATTAGTATTTCTAACAACTGGGGAAGCCTGTGGATGAGACCTGAAGCACAAACTTATTCCTTACTTCTTTTCACTAGGTAGTGATTTAGATGGCTGAGTGCTAAAGTCTAACAGACAAAGCTAGATGATGAAGAACTCGACCTTACGGATAGATACCATTATCATCAAATTCCGGCGTCGTGAGCTTGAGTGATACCTATGAAGATTTCTATTGCGATGATAACGAGCGTTGTGAAGGGGACTTGTTCGTCCTGGATTTGGATTCCCGAGGAGCCCTCTTGTCTTTGACCTTCGCGCGGCCACCGTCTTCGATCTTCCCCCCATGTACACTCTGTATCACCCACTGGGTGTTATTCACCACGAGTAACGCCTGAAGTTCTCTAGCACATCCATTCCAGCAGCCACATCCCACCTCCCCGGATCCAGAATCCCGTTCTGTCGGTGTGCCTTGACGCTGCATAATATTACGAGCCACCCTCGCGGCTCCAACAAGCCTGTATGTATAGCCCCGATACTGTTTGTTGACAAGGTTGTGAAGCAAGGCTCTCAGTCTGTCTGGGCCAAACATTGGGTCATGGCAAAGTGCCGAACGAGGGTGCGGAGAAAATGTGCTGTCGCTTGAACACTGGCCTGAATACATGCGTGTTGGGGGCATAAACTCTGAGACGACAACTGCGAGATACCCTACGTCATGGCGGCTTGTGCCCAGATCTTGGTATGTACAGTATGTACCTGGCGTGAGGGTAGCGGTCGTGTGGAACTCTGTCTGACTGCATTAGGACATTAATCTCGAGACCTGGGCAGGTATCATACGGCGCCTGTGCCGACGGGGTTTACTATGCCATTGCTTGCTGCTGCTGATAAGGTAGCTCTCATATACCTCTTCCACGCGTGCAGAGAAGCGTTCTCGCCGATGAGCAAGGATGACCCAATTATGGCAGCCGACATTCTTCGTAAATCGTAGGGCGTGTGCCTCGCCCTGTAGGGGTTCCGCATGATGCTCTCGCAGCTTCGGCGGACTTGCGGTTGCCGTGGGCTGCTATGATGCAGACCAAGCGCATATGCGCCGTGTAGAAGCGATAGGCCGACTGGTCGCTGCTCCCTGGATGCCTCTTCTGACCCGGCGTCACCCTCAGATATACGGCAAGCTTCACTTCCGGATGATCGAGTACCATAGCCTATCGGCGTCGGTCAGTCGGCCGCGTAATTCGCCGAGAGTTGGTTGAAGAAGGACAGTTGCGGCATCGAAATGCCCCTGGAAGTTTTCCTTGTTCGTAACGACCATTTCAGACTCGAGCATCTTTTGATGATGCTCTCGAGGCAGCGATCGCTCTCGTCGATCCATCCGTGCGTGACTCGCCTCCAGCAGACACGGTCGGTAGAACGGGAAGGAGGAATGGCACGACGTAGTCGAGGTAGATCATAATGAGGATGCTTCCGATGTCTTAACGCTTGCGCTCGTAGACTCGTAGGCCATAGCCATGCAGTGCGGAGCCATCGTATTATTCGGACATGTAGTTCTGTGCTGGGTCGCGAAGTCGCCGGTATTGTAGGTGCCGGGCTCTCTCTCTCTCTCTCTCTATATATATATATATATGTGTGTGTGTGTATGTGTGTGTATGTGTGTGTGTGTGTGTGTGTGTGTGTGTGTGTGTGTGTGTGTGTGTGTGTGTGTGTGTGTGTGTGTGTGTGTGACACCGGGTTAGAAGTTGGCGTATTAGTGCTCCGTCGGGAAGACAAGGAACTAATCGGCATCGCTGCCGGCGACGGACTTCCGTCTATCTCTCTATCCGCATTAGGTTCCAGCACGACGCTTTGTGGGAGGCATCGGGAGAGCCGATCGCTGTCCGGGAACGGCTGAAGTTACCGCTAGTATGCTTCTAGTCGAGCTCAGAAACGTGCATATGGAGGATCCTCTTCCTTTCGCGCCTCTGGCCGGCTTTTGACTCTACCACGGTCTTGAGCTCGGCAGCCATCTGCTTCTCGCAGCGGCCGCCGCCTATCTATCCTTTCCGACTTCTTGACGCTTGTTGCCTTCGCGACATTGGATCTCACATGCATTCTAGATGGAACGGTGGCGACCTTCCTAGGACTAACTATAAGCGACTGTAAATTCTAAAACATTGTGCGGGAGACCGAAGACGCGAGAGACTGTCAAGTCTTAGCCTCACGGTGTTGGGTAGACTTGTAATCATAGGTGCTCTCTGCAAAGTGCCGTAGTATACATTCAGCACTCATTTATCGTCCTACGCGAAGCTAAGCAGGTGTTGGATCGTACTCGAGGCTCGGGGATGCGTGTGTATGGGGCTGCCGGGGAATTCAAGTTGTCGGGACTTGATTCAAGCCAAGTTATCATGAAAAAATCGAGACTGTTTTCAAGTATTCCGTGATTAGTCTTACACACATCGGTGACCTATTCCAACTCCCCCCCTCCCCCCCCCCCCCCCCCCCTTTTTTTTCTTTCTTTCTTTTTGGTCGTTGATGCCCTATACTACCACCCCTGCCATGTGTCCATTCTCACGTCCGTATGTCTGTTCTACTAACAATTCTACTTTGTCGGATAATAGTGTAAATTCAGGGGTTATAGCAACAGCAGATTTGAGCAGGAATTCAATGCCTAAGTCGAGTTGTCAATAGCCGAGAGTCAGCGTCCTAGGTTACATATGTACGGTGGATGGAATATAAACAGCCCGTCACATGAGGATTGTGATATTGTTGGATGGCCTATATTGTACGTACGTACGAATTACGATAGAATCGCGATTTGTGGTGATAATCTGTTGTTGTTGTATTAAAAGGTAAAAGTTGTGGGCTGCAGTAGTAGGGATTTAGTTACTACTACTGAGGTCCCGCAGATTATATAACGTAATTACGTAATTACGCTAAACCTAATTTAGACTAGCCTACTATAGATTTAACTACAGTAGTTTAATAGCAGTGGTTTAATACTAGGCACTTTTTATTTTATCGTTAGAAAACGCGTTTTTACGGCCTTAAATCTATTCATTTCCCTTTTATATAAATATCTCGTTTTCTCTTTATACATAACCTCTATACGTAACTTACGTAACGTTATATTATCCTACTTTATAGTATAGTAATCCTATTAACGAAGGTTTCGATTTATACGGTAAGTCGATTCGTTAAAATTAGCTTTTCAAGGATTAAATTCGGGGTTTTTTTTATAAACGCGTTTAATGGATTATTTTTACTATTTATCTATCTAATTTCTAATATCTTTCGTCGTTTATATAATTTTCGAAATAATATTACGTTAATTATTAGCCTTTTTTTTAATATTATTCCTAATTTAACTAAATACTTATATAATAATTTCGAATCTATATAGACGATTATAGGTATTTATAATAATTTAAAGGTATCGGTAATTTAGTTAATTATTATATTAAATATAATAATATTATTGAAATTTAAAATTATCCCGTATAACTTATTCGCTAGTACATTTTTAATAACTTTTTTATATTTAATTAAGTTCTAATAGATTATATTACCGTAAATTGCAAAATTCGTATCTGATCGAATTTCAGTTATTAATATAATAATAAACCTTAATTAAAAGCTAAAGTCTTTATTATTTATAAATAATCTATCTATAAAAATAAATAATTTAGTATTATTAAGGTTTAAGGGTACGTATTTTAGTCCTTTTTTTAGGTTATTTATTTATTACTTTATTTATTTATTAAAAGTGTTAATATTTTTATCTATTAGTTATATAACCTATACTATTATTAATAGGTCGAATAATATTTCCAATTAATAAATTAAAACTATATATACTCCTTTTATATATTAGGTAACGTATTATTATAATATATCGGTTACTAATTTGTCGATTTTTTATAATTATTAGCTTTAACTACGTTAAGTAAATATTATATTTTTTCCTATAAATTAAATTCGGCTACCGTTAAATTCGATTTTTTATATAATAGTAAGGTTTATTTTTAATTTTATACGAAATCCGGCTTCTTTAAGTTTATTTTCCTTTAATTTTAAAGAACTTTCTATAGTAATATTAAAGGTATTATTAGTTTATAGTTTTATAATAATAAAATCTTCGGTATCTTTATAAATTATTAGCAAATACGGGTTATACGTTAACGTTTTTATAGTTAGTTTTTTTTTATAATATATATAATATATCTTAAATTAATATAATCCTAATTCCGTAAGGCCGTATAGGGGTTTAATAATTTTAAAATAGATACTTTCGGGGTATTTATTAACGATCTTTTTCGGTAGTTATATATAGATTTTTTTTTTAAACTTATTATTAATTTATATATATATTTAAGTAATATTTTATAGTTCTTTTTTTATATTATAAATTTTAAATAATAAAGGTACTAATACAAATATTAAGCGTTAATTTATTTGTTAAATAATCGGTAATTATATAAGGATAATTTCCTTTTTTTTATTTCTATAGCTTTAAATAATTAATTGTAATTTTTCGTATAGCTTAATTATTTTTCCTTTAACTTTTTATATAAGCCGTATATTAAAGATTTTTTTAGTAATATATATTTAATCGAATTTTACAAATTCGAACACTCTTTAAATAATAAGGTTATTAATTTCTATAAAATTTAACTCCTAAAATGGTTTTTTTAGGATTTTTATAACTCTATTTCGTCTTAGCTTAACTACTAATTCGAAATCGACCTCTTTTTTATATAATAGAAATATATTAAATATATAATATATAATAAGGGTATAGTTTATAATAGGGTTTATAATAAGGTATTTCCGGGGTTTATTTCGTCCTTTTTTTATAGATTATTATTCTTTAAAAGCTATTATAGGTTTTTATATCGGTTTTTTTATCGTTCCCGGTATTTTAATAGGTTTTTATATCGATTTTTTTATAGCCTTTACCACCTCCTATTAGTTACGGTAATATTTCTTAACTTAAATATATCGAAATTTTATTAATTCGTTTATATTAATAATAACGTTACGGTTTTCGAAAATAATAATTTTAAAAGGTCCTATTTAGCTTTTTCTTTTTTTCTATACCATTATTTCTATTTATAATAGGAATATAAAAATTTCCTATACTATAAGACCGTTTTATATATTAACTATATAATTTATATCGACTTTAAATCATATTTCCTTTAATATTTTTATAGCTTTTTATACGGCTTTAATTCGTTTTATAATATTAAGGAACGGTAAAAAATCGGTAATAATTTTTAAATAAATACCGAATATTAATAGTATTAATATAAAGCTATTAAAGCCGGCTATATTATTAAATATTTTTATAACTATTTAAAAAATTATATTTAAATTTATATAGTAGCCGATTTTATCCTTTAAAATCTTATAAGCGCGTTTTAAAGGTCTATATATTTTTTCGATTTTTTTAACTATTTAATAAATTTTAACGGGCATTTTTTTATAGGTAATGCCGATAATCCGTACGTTATTCCTAAACTTTTTAAATAAAAAATTCGTACCGAAATTATAGGTAATAATATTAAAAAGGCTTTAATATATATAGATCTAATATTTATAAAATACGTTTTATATATTTTTAATTAATAAGGACTTTAAAAATATTACTATTTAAAATAATATAACTATATTAATAACGTATAATACGTTTTAACTATTAAAGTAAACTATATCTATTATTATTTTATAGTTAAAATTATATTCGTTTCGGATTATAAATTTAAACTTTTAAAGGATAGAATTGTAAATTTAATAGTAATAATAAAATTTCTAAATTTCGTTAAAAATCGACGTATTAACGTCGTTATATTTAACTATTTTTAATAAATTATATAATTTTTCGGTCTATAAGTATTTAAATTAACGATATAATCGATATAGTTTATTTTTTATAAAATAAATAACTAATTTATTACGGCTAACGTTAAAAAAAGGGTATCCCTATTTTCGTACTATTAAAATTATATTTTTATTATTTTTTATAATAACGTTAAAAACGTTATTAAAATAAACTTTTAACTTATTTATATCCTATAATAATAATAAAAATAATATAGGGGCTTTTATAATATAAAATTTAATTTAATTTAATTCGTTATTTATAATTACTATATTAATAGCTATTAATTAGTTTTAATTTTTAAATTAAATAATTATATTATTAAAAGTTTAGTCGATTTATACGTTTGGGTATTTTTTAAAATATATTTCCAATTATACTTTTTTTACTATTAATATTTTAATAATACCGGTATTTTATAAAATACTTTAATATTTAATTATATATAGATCGTTAAATACGAACTAATTTGTTTTTATTATAATATTTTAATTATATATATTTTTATTAATAAACCGATAGGAAAATAAATAATTAACGAAATATTATATTATTTTTTCGTTTTTATTATAATTATTTTTATCGTTTTACTAATTATCGTTATTATTTTTAGGGTTTTTTTCGAATTCGAATAAATATATAATAAATTCTTTAAATATAGGTAAATTTTTTAATATTTCTATAGCGTTATAGTATTAATTTTTAGCTTTATTTCGTTTAAATAGGGAATATTTTATTAATTAATAGCCGTTTTTTTTATAGATAAAATATTTCTTTTAAAATTATTATTAATTATTACCCGGGTAAAGTTTAGGTTTATTTTATTATTTTTTTTAAAATAGAGATTTACGGTTATTATTATTATATTTTTTATCGGTAAAATTTATATTATTTAGTTTTTAATTTTATAGGTATTATTAATTTGTTTTATAGTTTATTGAAATTTATATATTAGATCGAAAGTTTATAAATAAGGCTTTAAATATCGGTTTTATATTAATAAACGTATATTTAAATTTAAAAACGTTAATATAAATATATATTATATTATTATAAAAGTTAATTTTTTTTATACCTTTTTTTAAATATACGTTAAATAAGGATTATTTTATTAAATAGTTCCTTTAAAGTTTCTATTTTCGATTTATTTAAGCTTAAATTTTAAACTTTAATATATATTATAATAGTTTAATCGGTTTAATAATAAATATAATTAAGGTTTATATTAAAGTAGGTATAGATTTAGTTATATATTTTATCTTAATAACGATTTAAATTAATTTCGTTAATAAAATAAATTTCGGTACGGTCCGTAAAAATATTCGGGAAAATAACGTAATATTAATTTTTAATAATGTTAAGTTTCCGGTATATATTAATAAAGATTTTTATTTTATTTTTTAATATATTATATAGTTTACCCGTATAGTTATAGATTAATTTCTATATTTTTTAAAAAATAATATATGCGGTAGGATCGATTATATTATTATATATAATACGTTAAAAAAGTAGTTTATATATTTAGCTATTATAAATAAATAAGGCCTAGCTTTTTAATATAGTCGATAAAATATAGGGGCCCTATAGGTTAAGAATAAATATAGACCTTTAGTTATTAATAAATAAAATATTTATTATTCGGAGGTTAAATATCGGAATACTCGTTATATTTTTACCGGGAATTATAATTTATATATTCGGTATATTTATAATACGGAAAAATTAACGTATAGATATAAAGGTAAAAGGTAATAATACTATAGTTAATTAAATAGCCGCTAATATAAAATTTGGGATATTTAAGGTATTTAGGTTATCGATTATAAATAGTTTTATGAGTTTTTTTACGTTTTTTTTTTTTTTTAGTAGGAAAATTCCGTATTTTGCGAGTATTTTTAAAAGGTATATTTTAAAGTAACGGTTTACTGTTTCGAAATTATTTTCCTTTTAGTTTTAAAAATTTCCCTAAAATATTTTAAATAGTTATTAACCTTTTATTTTAATATTATTGTAAATTTAAATAATCTAATCTATATAAATTATATAGTATTTAGGGTTTTTTATAGGGTTATTAGGATCGATATTTTTACCGAAAAAGTCTGGATATATATATATTTTTTATACGGTTAATAAAAGTAATAATTCTTTTTATATTTTTTTAAAAATAAAGATTTTTTAAGTATTAGATCCCGGTAAAAATAAAATTCCTAATAGGTTTACTATTTTAATAATATAAATAACGTAATATAGTTAAAAAATATTAAAATTAATAGGGAATAATAGATTTTAGTAAAAATTTAATAGGTATATCGAAAAACGTTAGATTTCGTTAAAAAACGTTAAAATCCGATAGAATATTAAATTTATTAATAGTTAAAGTATAAAAGTATTTATTATTATTATTATTATTTAATATAAACGGTATTTTTTTTCGGTAATAGGGCTTATTACCTTATTTTTTTATTGATTAAAATATTTTTTATAGCGTAAAATATATAAATACCTTTCTTTTTAATAGTAAAATAAGGTCTTTAATCCTTTTATATATAGCCGGTTAATTTTAGTTAAAATCGTAAAATTAAATCGGATTAAATATAAAAACTTTACCTAAAACTAAGTTATAATTCGTTTCTTTACCTTTATTTATTTATAATTACCTTTATAACTACTAATTAATATTAGATAGCTTATATTATATATACGTACAAATTATAATAAAATCGCGATTTATAGTAATAATCTATTATTATTATATTAAAAGGTAAAAGTTATAGGCTATAGTAGTAGGGATTTAATTACTACCATTGAGGTCCCGCAGGTCACGTGACGTAGTTACGTAACTACGCTAAACCTAATCTAGACTAGCCTACCATGGATTTGACTGCAGTGGTTCAACAGCAGTGGTTCAACAGATATGAAACGAGAAAGAATATTCGTATAATACATAATAAGTTCTAGTTCCGCCCAGCCCCAAAATCCATCATCGCCGAACCGTCCCTCCCCAGCCTCTATCCAATACCAGACCTGATCGGTAGAGTCGGCATACAACTCTCAACCCTCCCTACACGGTGTACATCCTGGCCGCTGGGCGTAGATAAATGTCTTGCTAGTCCGAAGTTTGGAGCTTGTGTCACCCACAGCAGCCTGTGGCATCTTGCGTGGTAGCACCACCCGTTCCACTGTCATTTCTTTCCGTACGAACAAGGATTAGCTATATCATCACTGTGCAGAAGGCGTGGAAACTTTGGTATGGTTGTAGGGTTTTACTCACCGCGGACCAATACGTTCCCACTGGAATATGAACGACCCGATAAAAGCCCCAATGATCATGCAAATGATAACGTACCCATTGTAATACATCGCAAGCAGCATCATCCAATATGCCAGAGCAAACTGAAGTGTATGAAGCAGCGCGCGCACAATCTGCTGCCAGATGTTTGGTCGAAACGGCGCGGTTGGAGCAACGACATGATCGCACTTAGCGATGAGTGAACCATCAGCCGTCTCGGTAGGGTTGTCGGATGCCGCCGTCGCAAGTGTAACAGTCTTCTGACGCTGGCGGATCAGGTGCCTGTCGTAGGTCTTGGCTGTACGTCGGAGTAATTCAAGGAGAATGGCGAGAAGCATCACACCAATACACAGACCTGCGAACCCACCCTTCGATTTGATCTGCCACGACTCCGAAAGAAAGCATGCATCGATCGTTTCCCAGTTCCAGAGCATCTAGCGTCTGGTATTAGCGAATATGCATGGCTTGCCTATTAATGGTATAGCACGGATATATATAGGTAGTCGTCTTACCGAGACCTTACAAGATCCGATTGCCGTCGCCATGTCATTCATCTGGCCCGTGTCACTCATGACGCCCATGTCATTCGATGCCGCGCCAGGAGTCGGCTCTGATCCGGGTGGTGTAAAATCGAATGTTGAATGTCCCGTGGATATCGTGGAGACCGAGACTGTGGCCGAAGCCATCGTGCTTGATATTTCATCCATAGCTTATTATTGGCTGCTGGCTTGTGCAGGGCGAGAGGCCACCCCGGGTTCCCCAGGCGAAGGAATACAGATGCAGCTAAATGCACCGGCTGGGGGCGTTCAAGAATGCCAGCAGTGCGAGTTGAACCATCGGACTTGGTTTTGCGCCTCTTTGTTCTACTGTCCGGGTGTTTTACGGATGATGACCCCCGAGGACAAAGACTAGGGGAGGCCCTTGGCAAGATACGTTGCCAACCACACGCTCGAGAATGGCTCGAGAATGCTGAGGGCTCAAAGAACATAATCTCGAAGACAATGGGAGTTTCCCGACTAAAGAACTGCGCAATACCTATTTTTAGCGAGAGAAGGGATGTCCCAAAACAAAGACGCTCTTCCTATCTAAGGGAGGGTAGAATTCCCGGGGCAATGTCAGTATGTAGAAAGAGCATCCAGACATCAACAGAGTTATAGGATCACTGCTGCTTAGACATGCGTTGGTGTTAGTTCATGCCACGTGATTTTATTTGGGCAGAACTAGAAAGCTTTCATCCTTGGCCGTCGCTCGGTTATTGGTATCATTCAATATATGAGCCGGTTTATATTTGAACCCCCGTTGCTCTTTCTCGTTTGCCGGGCAGTCTATCATGTTCCCGAGCCTTGAAATGTGGATAGGTATTAAGAGACCGGGACAAAACAAAGGGTGTGAAAACCAGGGGTAGTAACATCTCACTCGGGAATATATTGGCGAAGTATCGCGTCTTAGGTTATCTCATATGTAGAAAGACATCCTTTTAATAATCTATGTGGTAAAAACTCCCGTGAAACTTCATTATAAGCGTATGTAACAAGTCAGGGCTTAACCTGGGGTGTGGCCTTGACTTGATTCCCATCAAGGTTTTTGAGATTATTGGCACATTTGTTACCAAGGTAGGTAGTTCCCCATCATGAAAATCTCCAGGTGTTTCGGCGGTCGAGCCTAAGTACGTGAAACCAGGAGTTACCTCCGCCTAGGAGGAAGCCAGCAACGCCGACTTCGCGCTCCCTGCTGCCGACGGCCGCATAGCTATGAGCTCTTGATATACCGTCTTTCGCAGTTCTGCTTCCACGAGGTTCAGTAGTCTCAGGCGTGTTAACGGACGTTCTATAACAAAACAACAAGCCATAGAGATGATAGTCGCGCTATTATGGCAACCGTAGTCTGATAGCCACTAGACGATACCTACGCTGTCGCCCTGCTTGGACTTGTACCGCTAGTCCGGTGTATCTCCCACCAGCACCAATAGTCGCCATCGCGGCCATCTCGTCGGAATTCTTAGTGTCTATGAGACCGAGTCTAATTGTCACACCGCCCGAGAAGGAATGTTTTCATGCTTCTTCCCACTCCAAGATGGATATAAAATTCTCTGCCGATTGCTGTCGGCATTCAAATATGACTATTTGTAAAAGATTGTGTTTCTAGACTGGCGCCGCATCTGATTTGCTACCGCCAATTGAGGAGAAGTCGATCATCTTGCCTTTCATATGTCAGGTACCTGAGGGCAGTACGGAGGTAGGTAGTATTACGTGGGGAGCGTATGCGGAGGACGGTGAGGGGAAACCTTGGGGCTCAACCGTGCCAAAATAACTCGTGATCAGATCGACAACAGGCCGAGGGACTCATAGTGTTTAATGCTACATAGCGGGAGAATAGGTAGCGAGTGTGCGAGCAGAAATTACCCGGGATGCATACTAGCTAGATATCCCAATACCTAGATAGGACGAAGATCTGCTTCTTATTTTTGTGGACAGCTTCCTTTCCCCCTACCACCACAAAAAAGCTATCCTAGCAAGATGACAACTCCCAGTTTGGTGATGTCTCTATTAAGGAGCTGCCTTCCGGTCTTGTAGACTTCAAATCGTGGGAAATATCAACGACTTGGTAAGGTGTCCTTTGGTAGTTAGCGCGGAGGCCGACCCGTTGACTAATAACAACGAAGTTTATTAAGCTTTCTGCTTGCCTACTGCTGATATCATACATGAAGCTCTATCGTTATTTTGACCGGAGCAGGATATAAAACCTCAGTGTCCTGGTAAGAAAAGTCTCTGGGTCCATCCTTTATGCGATCGTTGTCGCGATACCTCCTGTGTCATGTTTACGAAACTCGTCGCGGCGTTCTTCGCTGAGGCGGTATTGGCGGGAAAATGCCAAAGCCCACCCTCCACACATAGCAAAGTATGTGCTGTCGAATTGCCACCTAACGGAACCGACTCCGCGCCGGCAATCGTTGAAGCCTTCCGCCGCTGCGGTCATAACCCGCCACACAGTCGGGGAAAGGTCGTGTTTCGCAACGAGACGTACACCATCAAGAGCGTCCTCAACACTACCGGGCTCAGCAATGTGGACGTTGACTTGCGAGGAACATTGGTCTGGGATACCGACATCAATTACTGGCTGAACCACTCGCTTCCGGTTGGCTACCAGAACCAGACGAGTGCGTGGTTGTTTGGCGGCGAAGATGTGAGTTGGGTTGGTCACGGCTACGGCACGCTAGACGGCAACGGCCAGGTCTGGTATGACTTCGTGAATGGAACCAACAACTACCCTGGCCGCCCGCATCAAATTACTATTACCGATTCTCGCGACAGTACCTTTGATGGAATCAGATTTGTGCAGAGCCAGATGTGGTAGGTTTGTGGACTTGAATGCTCTGATTCAGTCTTATTGGGAGATTGGAGAGCTAACCAAATACAGGACTATGACAATCATCCACTCTGAAAACATCCTCTTGGAGAATATATATGTAAACAGCACCGATACTAAGCGACCCGTTGGGTTCGAATTTTCTTCTCTCAATGTGAGTGGTAATTTTACCGTTATCCCTTTTTATTCGTGGACCTGTGTCTAGTCGAGAAACGACTGACCTATCACGACCGGTAGACGGATGGCGCGGACACTATCTATGCCAACAACATTACCTTTCGCGGTTGGACCGTAGACAACGGTGACGATACCATCGCAATGAAAGCAAACTCGACCAATATTCTAATCGAAGACTGCAAATTCTATACGGGCCTAGGGGTCGCCATCGGCAGCATTGGCCAATACGAGAACACGTTCGAGCACATCGAGAACGTCACTGCTCGCAACATCGAGATCACCAACATGCGCTACGGTGCCTACGTGAAGACGTGGACGGGAGTCTCGACCGGTTACCCGCCCAACGGCGGCGGCGCCGGTCTCGGGTACGCCTCTAATATTCTCTTCTCCAACTTTACCTTGCACAACGTCACCGGTATATTTGCGGTCACGCAATGTACGAGCTACAACGGCGCGACGGGCAACTGCGACACGTCCCAGTTCAACATCCGCGACTTGAAGCTTCAGGGCTGGTCCGGAGAAGGGATTAGCGACGTCGTTGCAAGCCTGCAATGTAGTGCTGCGAGCCCGTGCCCGGGTATCGAGATTGAGGACATCAACATCGTCGATACGGTCAACAACACATCTCCGGCAAACTATCTGTGCGACAACGTGCTGGATCCTAAGGGGTTTCGATGTACTGGGTTACCGTGGGAGGAAAACAACAGGTGAAAGATGTGCAACGTGCCTCCCAGAGGTACTATATCTTTGTGATAGAAAATATAGCCATCCGCATTCATTATCGCCGTGTCAATTAAGGGTGTCTCGACGAGGTTCGGTGGTACGCTAGCTTTCATGGTTTGAATTACCTAGCTTTGCGTAGCCGTTAACTGTAAGGAGCTGATAGTTGCTAGAGAAAAGCTGACAATACTGTTGAGACTAATGTACTGCCCGTACGACGGCATCTTGTCTACAAGGACTTCTGATTGGGTTCACCTGCCAGTCCTTTTGAGCAAGTGAGTGAAGGCGTCAACGTCACGTCAAGCCGTGTCAACGAATTCCTTGACTTGTTACATACGCTGC
This sequence comes from Xylariaceae sp. FL0662B, assembly GCA_022376535.1. Lineage (NCBI taxonomy): Eukaryota > Fungi > Ascomycota > Sordariomycetes > Xylariales > Xylariaceae > Xylariaceae sp. FL0662B. The sequence goes on along the minus strand of JAJJKD010000164.1, from coordinate 2,176 downwards.
AATTATGAGGGTTCAAGCCAAGCTTGATATAAGCTCGCTACACACAACGTCATGCCTTGCTCACCATGCTACATATGTTTATGCGTAGTGACTATTCTTTCTCTACAGCACCAGCTTGGCAAATATGAGGCGAGTCACTAGAGCGAGAACTAATGGCACCGAGGAATCAAATCTAGATCGATCACCTTGTTAGGGACCCTCATTAGCTCGATTGGCAGCAACGGATCGACCCGTAAACGGTTAACAGCGGAGCATAACACATACGCACATAACATCCAACATACCTAACAGCGGAAGTGGTATGTTTCCTCAGGCTGTATCCTATGTAGTCTAACATTAGTTCACGCGTGGTTGAAAAACGAGGCTGTTGAGAATATGAAATAATAATTCTGGTAGTCCTAATCTTTTCTAGGTACCGTGGCACATGGACTAAAATATCGAGCCCACAGCCGTTGTCGCGGGCAGACTCGGTCAGTAAATGAGGCGTAATGATGAATTAATGAGTAAAATGGCCGACGATCGTGCCTCTACGTATCCTTTTTGTGGTTCCCGATTCGGTATCATTATTAGGGATGAACGATCAGCATCTCTGGGTCACCAAGGCGGCTCTCGCCGGCTGCGTGGAGAGTATCATTACCTGCTGCTGAAAATCGGCTGTGATGTATTGGTTATTGAATAGCGTTTCCTGTGCTTGCCGGGAAAAAAAGTGCCGGCATATACGCAGTATAGAGGCAAGTATATCCCCTGTTTGTGGATCACAGTCGCTCTAGCTGGCAACATGGTTATTTTATCCGTGTTATAACACTGCGGGTTAGTTATACAAGTAGGGTCTATGTTTAATTCGCCCGGACCTTGATTCAGTGTCTATTACATGGCGTGAAAGAGCTGAATAAACCCACTCATCTGGTTTATTTTCATCAGTCGACCTACATGGCTGCCCAAAGGCGGTGGTTATACCAATATCGTAGGATTTAAAATCGGCCAGTATTGCGGGCTACGGCCCGCAATAGACCAACCGAGCAATCACGTAACCGGCGCTACGGCCAATACTAGGTAAGCTTTAAGCAAGCCAGCAATAACGCAACACGATCTATCAAGCTCGTTATTAGCCTTGGCACTATCACCTTCCCAGCTTGGAAAGAGACCTCTGTCTTTTTTGAGTTGCGTAGCGTAGCGTAACATAGCGTAGCGATGCTTCTCAGGGGCTTTAATGTCTAGGCCGTGACTTTTGAAGCTGGACTTAAGAGATGGTATTAGTTCACGTATCCCATGAATATCCCGTCACTCGGGTGTATTAAGGAAAAGCGATGCCCTCTGCTTTCACCACAAAAGTCATTCATAAGAAAGATCCAGGGAACTCTCACTGATAGTGTCGGGAGTTTAGCTAACCGTCATGCGTATGTCCCAGCAGTCCAATTTCTATTCTGTCGTTTTTCAACGTCTAACGTTTCTTTCAGCCGAAAAGGTCGCCGACCTCACCGTCCAGAAGACCGTCGAGTCGGACGCGGATCAGGGTGCTCACTATGGTGGAAAGGACCAGCCTGTTCGAGACACAGTAGCGAAAAACACAAGTTCTATTACTCCCGATGCCCCCTATGCCGAGCCCCGGTCCGAATCACCAGGAGAACCTATAGACTACCAGGCGTACCCACCCCCGACCGACGAGGAGCGAGATGCGCTGCGCAAAGTCCATGACTCGATCCCCCTGGCGTCCTGGTCCCTCTGCTTTGTCGAGATGGCCGAGCGGGCTTCTTACTACGGTGTCAAGGCCGTATTCAATAACTATATCCAATTCCCCCTTCCCGCGGGTGGACCCGGGACCGGTGCCATCGATCCCGACAAGCCCGATTCCCATGCCGGCGCGCTGAACCTTGGTATTCGGGCGGCGTCCGCATTAGGCCTCTTGTTCACGTTCCTGGCTTATCTCATCCCCATCTTCGGTGCCTGGGTTGCAGACACCAAGATCGGTCGATACCAGGCTATCGTATGGGGCGTCCTGATCGGTGGCGTCGCACACGTCATCATGGTCGGAGGCGCTGCCCCAGCCCTCTTGCAGGCCGGAAAGGGCGTCGCTCCCTTCCTCGTCAGCTTCGTACTTCTCGCTATCGGGGCTGGCATCTTCAAGCCCAACGTCGCGCCAACTGTTATCGACCAGTACACGCACCAACGCCCGTAC
>JAJJKD010000163.1:0-91410 GCA_022376535.1 Xylariaceae sp. FL0662B | reverse complement strand
ATATTTCTTTTTATAAGCGTTAATAATTAAAAAATACTGCCGGTAAGCTATTAGGAAAGCTAGCTATATAATTTTAAATTTAACCTTATAATTTAAAAATATTTTATTATTTAAAAAGTATACGGGAATTCGTTATTATTATATATTAACGGCTAATTTATATTGTTTTTTTTTTATTTCGTTTATTTTATTGATTATTTCGATTAAAATATTTAGCGGCATTAATAAATTATAAAGATAGCTTTAAATTTCGGCATAATTGTTTTTAATTTTTAAATTATTTACGATACTATAATTCCGGTAATTTTTAATATAATAATAGTATTATTATTATCGAAAATCTATATATATATTTTAAAAATAGTTAATAATATTAAACTAATTAGAGAATTTAAACCTAAAGTCTTATTAGTATTCTTTATATATTTTAAGCTTTAAAATATAAGCGATATATTTTTAGAAAATTAATATACCGTTAAAATTATAATCGATAATAGGTTATTAATTATAATAATGCCGTTCGATTTTAGTAGCTTTTTTAAATAAATATTAAGTTAGGTTTAAATCGAAGATTTCGCTAATAATATTTTTATTTTATAACGTTATTATTATCTTTTTATTTATATATTAATTAGTTTAAATAATATTACGTAGCAATAATAAATTAATTATAATAATAGGCCGGAATTTTAATAAAAAACGGCTTAATTAATACGTTTATATATTAGTTTTAACGTTTTTTATAATATATTAAATATATAGTTATTATTATAATTTAAGCTAAACGGCTTTAATAGCGTTTTTTTTAAAGGTTTAAAAGTTTATAATAATTATATATAGTTAACGAATAATTTTAAATTCGAGCCGTAATTTTTTTAAGGTTCCTATTATTTATAGTAAAGTTTTTTCGGTTTTATTTAAAAAGATAATATATATAATATTAAAATAAAAATTAATACCGGTAATGTTATTAATTTTATATAAAAAAAGGTTAAATTTATTAATAGTATATATTAAATTTATAACTATTATTTTAAAATAATACTATTATATTTTTTATAACTATTTTAAAGCTTATAATAATTTTATAAAATTCCTTTAAATTATTTTTAAAACGTATTAAATATTTTATTAATTTCGGAATTTAATTAATAAGGTTTAAATGTCGGTATAGTTATTTCGAAATTTTTATTTAAAAACTATAATATAGTTATAGATATTTTTATATATAAAAAGGTATTTAAAATTCGCATTAAGGAGGTTTATTTAAGTATTTTTTACGGTTTTTTAACGGATAATATTATTTTCGATAATTTTTTATTAGTTTTTAAATATTATTTAATACTAAATATAATTTCTAAATAATTTTAAAGTAAGGTAGTTATATTTTAAATCGGTAGTTTTATAGTAGTATATATTATTATAAATAATAGCCGAAATTTTAAAAGAATAGTTGGTTTTTTTCGAAATAGGTTTTTTACTATTAATAAAGGCTTATAATTTAAAAATATTACTTTTATTATAACAAATTTCGTAATATACGTATTAATTAGTTTAAAGGTATTTTTATTTAGGATTTAATATAATAGCGTAATTTTAATAGGTAATATAAGCTTAAATAGCTATTAAATACGCTTTTTAAAAGGTATATTTATAATTTATTAAAGGTAGAAAGAATTAAATAGTTATAATAAATGGATTAAAGGGCGTAAAAAGGTAATAAAGTATATAGTAAATTATTAAAAAAGGTTAAAATTATAATTAAAGGTATTAAAGTATATAATAAGTTATTAAAAGAGGTTAAAATTATAATTAAAGGTATTAAGGTATATAATAAGTTATTAAAAAAGGTTAAAATTATAGTTAAAGGTATATTAAGGTATATAGTAAGTTATTAAAAAAGGTTAAAAATTGTTAAAAGTGGTTAAAATTATAATTATAGGTATATAATAAGGTATATAATTATAGTTATAGTAATAGTTATAATTATAATTAAGGTATAGTAAATAAAAAAATCGCGAAAGAAGTAATTAAAATATTAATACGACTGTATTAACAGTTATGCATATAGGATCTGCACCTAATTCGGTAGGGGTACTATATTAGCGTAGGTTCGGAGATGACTGAGTGGAGTTTATGGGATTTCTACCTTTTTTGCGTGGGATTTCTACCTGGGCCAAATAATTGATGCAATCACATTCAAAAGCTATTGAGAGTAGTGTTTTAATAGTATTTACTTCGTGAGCTGTGTATTCAAACTCAGTTAAAGCAAACGGCCGGTTAGAAGCCCACGTCTATTTAGTTCTAACTTTATAATATACTTACATCACCTTTAGTTTGTACATCTTGAGCAATCATGCCATTGCTCAAAGGCAGCCCCGGGTAATTCCCACGAGATAATGGGCAATAGTGGTCTGTTCTCTGCCGAATTCGGTGTGGGCAGCTACCTCGCGACTCTGTCCGTCTGTCCTCGTCATGCGGACAAGGACAGTAATGGTCTTGAAGATCTGCGAGGTCGTGGGGACAGGGACAATAGTGGTCGCCAAGCGTCTCTGTTCTCCACCTCGGCCGGCCACAGTAATGGTCTAGAAAACCTTCAGTATCGTGGACGGGGCATGGCCGAGCTCGGGCGAGCTCGCATTGATGAATCCGGACCTCGTCAGGTCGATGGGATGGACAATAAGGGCTACAGTCTAGAGTATTGGCGCGCTTGGACTCTCGGACTTTGTATTCTCCAATGACTGACCCTACTTTTTGCATTATTTCTGGTGTATCGTTCCGAAGTTCTTCACCACTCTCCCCCACTTGATTTGAGAGCAGTTCCTGAGGTGGATATATTTCATAGTTTCTATCCTGATGTTCCCACTGGCTTGAGGGCTGACGAAGAGGTGTGTTCGACATGCTTATTAGTATCAGGCAATGATGATATCGGGATGTCCAGATAACGCAGCTGCGGCCCTCCTCGTGCAGTAATCTAGCTTTATAAGGGCAACTTTAGTTGATGTTGTCTAACAATGCCTATTGAATATAAGCACAATGGGTCTTGTGACACTGTTGATGTGTTCTTTGTTTTCGTTGTCAAGAATCCTTTCAGCACAAGCTAGAGGATACTGCCAACAATGTTCTTTGACGAAAAGGTCACCATTGGATCAGAGTGACAGTCGCTCTAACTGCCCCGGGTCGGATTAGAAGAGTACTACGTCTTACTACGAGCCATTTCACTGCAATGCACTTCTTCAATAATATGTCACTTATCTAAGAACAGGTATTATTAAACAAAATAGCCAGTTGAAACACAGAACCTCTTGGTTCCCACGTTCCCAGTCAATCGTTATCTTTAAGGAAGTGCTGCCCATTATACGCAGCCTGGGAAGCTCCATTCGATTCCTAGATCCCTGGGCTTTCACAGGGTGGTAAAATGCAAATTATTTGCGTATAATACGAACCCTGATCACCTAAGCAGACATTTGAGAGCAGAAGATACCTAGCTCTGATGGTATGAATGAAGTCATGCCTCCAGATAATATTTGGGGTCTAAAACCGTCTAAGAGACGGCCTAGGCAACATGATAGAAGTAGGGCATAGCTTCCGCAGATTTAGCAGATTATTCCTAAGGGCTTTTATTTTTCTTAGTGTAGTTGAGATCATTCCGTGCTTAGCGGACTATCTGGCACCTATGAGTACAATCTTCTAAGCGCCAGAACATGAGAAACATGCACTCAGAGAATTTGAACGCCATGTTTATAAACACCCTGCTGGGAATGATATGGATACACGAACTGTTAGCCGCTTACAGACACCAAAACACTTTGAACTGAATGGCAGAACAACTAGACAAACCCGGAGCTCAGCCGTGGCTCGACGGGTGAAGTGAATGTATTGATAAATATACGAGGAATTTCAGACTCCCCACCCGGATAGGGGGTTGTCGCCCGGGAGAGCAGATATCCATTCTTCCGTAGGATCTGGGAACGCTGACGACATCTGGCATTTGTTGCTCTTGTTGACGCCCCCGATGATCTTGGGGCAGGTGTCCATGCCCGTATCTCCAGCATTGCAGCCGTCGATGATAGTCTGGAGGGTCTCTTCGTCCCAGCCCGCAATGAAGTCCGCATGCGAGCTGTACCCGGTCCGGTCTCCGTTTGACAATACGAATGGTTGTGTCTGGTGGTCCACATCCCATTCATTTTGGAACAACGGCGTATTATAATACACCTCGTAAAACAGATGAGGCACGTGGACCCAGCCTTTAGGGCAATCCGATTTGCCCCCGTCCGCCGATGTTGGAAACGCCATGTTGTTCTTGTAGTCGTCCAGCCCGGCCTCAGGGTTGTAGCAAGATGGGAGATGGATGTCCTGACGAAGGGGCGAGGCATAGCCGTCACAGTTGACGACGGGAAATCCAGCGCCGCTACCCTTGTTCCCCGGATCCTGCATACCGGCTTTTGTGCCGTCGGAGTCGGGAGGGTACCTATCTTCGTTGCCATCCTGGGTTGGGCAAGTCCATTGGACGGGTTGTATCTCGCCCATCGAAGGATCAAGCTGAAGAGCACCCGACGCCGGCGGTGTCCTCTTCATGGCGTCGCCGCTGACGATCTTGAGACCAGGTGGGAAGGCCTTGATATCGTCGTTCGTAGAGTCAAACCTATCATGGGGTTAGGGGGGCTCTCAAACTGCTAAGCTTATAGAACGCACTTGTAGTAGACATTCATGTAGAATAAATCGACCTTCTTGAATGTACCATTGACTGGTGATTGAAACCACAGGTTAGGGACCCAATAGTTGCTCTTGTCGTTCACGATCATGGTGTTGCTACACTGTGAATCCAGGAGTTGGTCGCCGCTGACAGTGAGGCCGAAGTTACTCCCACCCATTATTCCATGCGAGTGTGTCGACACGGCTCCGGGGCTAACGATGGGGTCCATCCGTCCCTCCGTGGAGAACTGGCCACCAACATTGTTGAACCGCAGGACAGCAAATGACCCTTCATCTTTAGCGCTAGCGCTGGCCACTGCTGTAGCAAGTATATATAAGGTAATTGACCTCATAGCGAACGAAATGGGTAAAGTAATGAACGTAAGTACAAGAAAGTGGTATAGAGAAATGAATGGATAGAAAAGAATGAGTGTCGGTTTCTCATTATCGGCAGACCGTTAACGTGTCTTGAGGCCATATATACATCCCCCGTTGGCTGCAGACGGGCTACTGTCGTTATTCTACCAAAAATGCCGAATTCCTACGCTGACAAGGAACAACCCCGAAACCGCCATCTTGGGGAGCGTTAAACTCATCCGAAGAATCATCGAGTGATTAAACCGAGCCGAGTATTTCCATGCAGCTTGCCGCGGCGGATAGGGGCTCCAGCAAATTCGCAAGTTCTGTAAAGTAGGTAGAAGCTGGCGTTCATGGTCAGACGTGCCCCTGTTTCAAGAAAAACAGACAAAGATAGGTCAGCTTTCATGTTCCAGCAAGCCCTCGGGATTTATTTAATGAAGCGTCGTTAGTTCGTCTCTGCAATCCCACGGCACCTTGGGAAGATGGTGTAAGCAGTAGGACGTTTATTGGTTTCAGGTAGATGGAATGCATCTGTCATTGGCAGATCAACGCCACTCGGCCTGCAGGCCCTGGACAGACTGTACCCCTGACTAGCCAGTCGGTTTCTTACCGCGGGGCTTTATCTGATTGATGGGCTCCGGGGGATATGTAAGTATCACCACGCTTCACTCTTGGGTTTGCTACATCAAGTCTTATTTTGACCTAACTCAGACCCGGCTGGTGGCTGCATAAAGTACATACTCATACATTCCACACAGTCGTTCCCTGGGCACTTATTGGTCCTTCCAATCAACTACGTGATACGGTACACGCCACTTGGAGCGCCCACGATAAAGCCACTGAGGTCCTTAAATCTACAACGTGAAAAAAGCCACCAACACGTTTGAGCGGGGAGAAACCTAGTCTCTCAACCCTACTTGCAGCCCCGGAAGATGTTTGCTGTTTCAAATTGGACAATGTCTTAGACTTTCGGGTGAGGTGTCTCTTTAATCTCTGCCAAGTATTGTGACTCTTCTGTGTGCGGCTATACCTGCTTGTTATTACCTGGCAAATGGCCGTGCACAACGCGAATCAGGATCCTCAGGGTCATAGTCTTGAATGCCGGAAACACCACTGCGCCTTCTGATAGCTACCTACCTCAGTCAAATAGACTCATTGTAATCTTTAGGAGTCTGTCTTATGAGATGCTCACTGAGTACCCGTGGCTGATATGTGAGTCAGAAGGATGTTGGGAACTGATCTCAAATGACTGGTTTCGCATGATCTGGCCGTGGAACGGTGTTTCGCTATCGTCCTCCATCATCTCGAAGTCGGTATTCACAGGTCTTTTCGTAGTCCCGCTCCCGCCAAAAGTGATCAACGGCACCGGTGGTGTCCTTTTCCAGGAAGAACTGGAACTTTTCAAATTGATGTACTCGGAAATTTTCGAAAAGGCTTTTCCATCGAGTATCGGTGCTAGACTTGGTATGTTAGCTGCCAGAATGCCTAGCCATAGCTCGAGATTGCTTTGCAGTAGCAAGAGATAGTTGTCGTAGACTAGATCTACCGCTATGCCTTTAGTTGACTTGGACATTCTAATCACGCGCCAAGTCATAATAGCGACGACTCTGTCTAGTCGTCAGTTAAGGTCTAACGAGCATGCGCGGATAAGGTAATACGTACCCAAGACCTAGACTAAACATGCTGCAAACGGCCACTTTTTTCTTGAGTGGCATTTGTAATCTCCAGATTATGGGGATGGGTGCCATGACAACACAGAGATCAAGTCCGAGAGTCGCCCCAACAGATGCCACCTCTTCCTTGGCCACTGAGCGACATTGGGTCTGCGACAAGATGGGATCCCAGCTATCGGATAACTTTGAGCAAGGTGTGTTGAAAAGGATTATGAACACGATTGGGAAGATCACATTCAAAAGGATCAACGCCCAAATCACTCTTCGAAAGGCCTTGTTTGTCCCGAACAATTCCAAGTAAAGGAAAAGAATGGACAGCTTGCATAAGGTGGTTGCAATAGTCCAAGTCCAGGAATACCCGATCGTTGCCTATTTCACGCGATTTTAGTACCTAATTTATGATGACGACACACCTAGAATCTAACCTTAATATGTATTGTGACAACATCCCATGGTAAATCTGCCGTATGGGCACCGAGACCGTTGGCGATTTCTTCACCAGTGGTTAAAACTGCACTCGCTCACTGAATCCAACAGAGAACTCACCCCAAAATACAAGTGCTTCATTCGCGATCAACACAGCTACGGCGGCAATGATGAGAAAATCATCCGTACGGAGTGGTCTTCTTCTGACTTTGACGATGGTGTAAAATCTTAGGTAAACCGATACCAAAGTAAGAAAGGTGAAAACGGCGACCCAGACCGCCAAGTCTCTTCCTCTAGGGGTGATCATGACTCTAACCTTAATTAGAGTCTGGGAAAAGGAGCATATGGTTCCAAATAATCCCGTCTACGGGCAAAGATATAAGTATTAACTTGGGACTGTAGGTATTGCCGCCATCGGTCAAGTCCATCCCATTGCGATGCAGAAAACTCTTCAGGGGGACCTTGAACCCTACTTTGCTACTGCCTTCAATAACAAGAATGCAGCAAGACAGACAGTCACACTGATGGAACTTCAGTTTCTGCGGTTGGTTGGATGCCAAGAGGTTTTGGGTATTTATTGGTCCATGGCTGGAGCATTGGAATCAAGAGGCCCAGCAATGATGGACGAACCCCAATGCCGTGTCAACGAATAGAATGATGTGACGAGTATGCAGCCAACCAACGTAGTGGGACTCACAACTGGAATCTGCAGTAAGGCTATGACTTTGCAATGCGGCCGCCGATCAATTTATCGAACAAACTCTGTTCAGGGAAATAACTAATCACTTCAACTTATTATTAGTAAATACGGCCCCAAAGCATGCCTAGGCCCTGTTAATTCGAGGGACGCACACTGATTCAGGTCCACCAACAGCAATGCAACTCGCCCCTCGGCTGTGCTGCGTGGTGATATGCGAGGCTGTATAACATGACAAGACAAGATCGTAGTATCGATGCACTTAATCAATATCCGTTGGTCTTACATGCAGTTCATGTAGTCTTCTTTCTGTGAATATGGGCAGATTTTTGCCAAGGTGATGCCGAGAGATATTCCAGCTGGTAGGAGTAATAAAAAAAAAAAAAAAAAAAAAAAAAAAAAAAAAAAAAAAAAAAAAAAAAAAAAAAAAAAAAACCATGAAGACGTACGGGAGGAATATCTGTTTGGTCTCTTCAATCGTTCACACGCACTATTGCACACTTCCAATTGACCCTCATTTTGAAATACCCTTGCAAGAACATAAGGACGTGCCTACGCTCCTGTCCCCTATCAACATTTTTGCATGTCAAGAGGCCATTTTTCATATCCTGAGACTGGAGCATATTTGCCGAACTCATATTTATTGTGCTTTGTTTCTCTTCAGGGCAACATACTTACAATGGAAACCCCCTCTACGCATCATCAATATCCCCAGGCTGCTTGCTTGGTGAAAGCGGGACTGCAATCACATGTATTTACCCCTCGAGACCCGACGTACCAAGCCAGCTTGGATTCATATTTCTCCAACACGTCGAAGCTGGGGCCGGCTTGCATCTTCATCCCAGAATCTGCCGAGCAGGTCTCTACAGCAATCAAGGCATTGGTCGCTGCCAAAGAGAAATTCGCTACTCGCAGTGGCGGTCATGCTCCTCTGCGCGCCTCGAATAACATATACAACGGTGTTACCATCGACTTGAGCCACCTAAACGATATTCAATATGATGCCGCCTCAAATCTTGTGTCTTTCGGTCCAGGTGTTCGCTGGAAGCACATCTATGAAGAACTCCAGAAACACAGTCGTGTCGTTGCTGGCGGGAGAGAAGGTGAAACTGGTGTTGCAGGATTCCTTCTAGGCGGAGGAAACACCTGGTATACCTCACAGATGGGCTTTGCGTGCGATAACGTTGTGTCCTACGAGGTCGTCTTGGCCGATGGTCAAATAATCACTGCAAAGCAGGATACACATACTGACCTGTTCCGTGCTCTCAAGGGCGGGTCCAACAACTTCGGCATCGTTGTTAACTTCACTATGAATACTATCCCTTACCAAGACATTTGGGGAGGCACTACGATGTCATCGAAGGAGCACGTGTCCGACATGATTCACGTTGTGGCAGACTTTACTACGAACCTACCGAGCCACCCAGATAGTAGCTTGATTGCGGCTGTCAACTACATTCCCCAACTGAAAGATGTCATAGTCGGGGGAGCCCTTGTAGAGACACGAGGGATAAAGGATGCTCCTGCATTTGCGAAGTGGTCCAGATTACCTAAGATGATGGATACCACCAAGACTTTGTCAATTCTGGACATGGGACTCAAGACGGCACTACCCTACAATATGTAGTAAGTATACATTCACGTGCATGAAACGGGATACGATATTAACCATGTATTAGCGACACTTGGTTTACATTGACCATCAAGAACGACGTTGGAATTATGTCCAAAGCGGCAGAGGTCCACAATGTCCTGGTCGAGGACCTGAAGTCCTATATCCCTGAAGGAGATTTCCTCACACAATGCATCTTTCAGCCGCTGCCTATGAGCTTTGCTCAACATTCTGTGGCACTCGGTGGCAATATTCTGGGTATAGAGCGCAACGGATTCGATGGGCTTCTCTTCCAACTGAACACAATGGTGAGAACTTCGGACCAGAACGACTTTGCGTACCGAAAGGTAAAAGCCGGCGTCGAAGCTGTCAAGGGCTTTGCAGAAACTATCGAAGGTGGTCTTCTGGACTGGGTATACCTGAACTACGCAGATCAGAGTCAGGATCCTCTGGGAAGCTACGGAGCTGAAAATGTGAGCTTTATGAAAAGGGTGGCCGCGAGTTACGACCCCAATGGGGTTTTCCAAACGCTGTGCCCTGGAGGGTTCAAGATTCCCAAAACGGCTATATGACTGGATCTGATCTCTCAATACTCACGTCTAGGACGTGCCTTATCGCTCCAGATACTGCGCCGAGTAATTACATGTCTCGTCAAGAGATATCAGTTTCAACTTGCCCTTGGGGAAACAGGATGCCATGTATATGGAGATTTGATGGATCATATTTCATCGACTCTCGGTCAACTGAACGTATACTTCAGCTTTCGGGGCGAACAGATCTCTTAAGGCTAACGATGGGCAGATAGCTCTGCGATGGCCCCATCCCATACGTTGCATATTAGCAGCGCACGATTTGGCGATGCCAGTTTCTGATAGATTTTGTTATTTCGACGTTCATTTCAGTTTGGTGATGTATTTACTGTGTGTTGCGCAGGGTGGTTTGGATCTTCGGCTTAGACCAAGCGTATCTCCATGGATACGCAAGTATTATCAAAAAAAAAATTAAAATAAAATAAAATAAAATAAAATAAAATAAAATAAAATAAAATAAAATAATTAAAAAAAAATTTTTCTCTAATAATTAAATTTACAACTATGGGTAAATCGTACATTGAACTTGTGTCAGGCTTTTATAGCTAACAAGCATGCGTTGCCATTTCTCCGCCAAACCAGCTATCACCCTTTCAGCCCGATGTAACTACGAGATATCCCTCAGCCTTACACCGTGAGTGTTGGGTACAAAATGATGAGACCCAGTACATACGTGCAAAGATTATTGCTCGATATTCGTTTGTGTGTATTGCGTCTAAGCTCCCCCGTGAATCTTGCTAGGCTTACCCGGTGTCTCACAAGTGCGACAAGCAATTCGGGACAAAGAAACAATGACGTTTCCGGGCCCCGATCGTCAGTGGTCACAATAAGCTTCAATAAAGACTTCAGAACGGGTTTCGAGAACAATGGCGCTAGGGTTGCTTCACCTTGTATTTGTGTCGAATTGTAGGTAACAAGGTTGATCTCGCGCGTACGACTAAAGCATCCGGCTCGAAGTAGGAGCCCTCCTCACGCTCCCTCGACAAACGATGGCAGACACTCGGTCTTCAGACCATCGCAACCTAAATTATGGCGAGATGGACGAGTTCGAGTTTCCCCTAAAACGCGAGGAGATCGTCAGCTCGTGTCCCGGGCTCGGGGCCTCGCCACGGCAGGTCCGGGACTGGTTTAAGACGTATCTATTTTACCGGGGCCTGGACCCGGACGCCTCGGAAAATGTCTTCTGGCGAGGCGAAGAACTCCATAGGGCGACATTCTTGGAGATATCAGAGGCGTTCAAGGCACACTGCGGTCTGTTTGATTGGGAGGCTAACCTCCTCGCTTACGACGTGTATTCGATTCTCGAGGTGAGTCGTCGGATGCGTATCGGAAATCATTTCTTCGACCTGTTATTTGTTTTTTCGAGTTTTACAATCTCCACGACGACCTATGGACGATGTGCTAATGGAAGACATGAGACAGAAATCAATCCCGCCGCCTACACGAACGCTCTTCCAAAGATACCTCGAACATCTTGTAGAGCCCGACTACTATCGTAGGCTCATGTTCTATGCTAAGATCAACGTGAAGGCAATGGATGTAGTAGTGGGCGTGTTTGGATGGATATTTCTCGGTTTGACGCATATAATAGCATTATTTACAATTTTTACGATATTTGCGATAATAATGAGCTATTGAGATTTATAAAGACGTATATCCGAGTCGCGGTACACCCGGTGTTCTATCGATGTCTGGCGGGACTGCAGCATGATTAATAATCTGTTCAGAGTATCACTTACGGCAGTCAGTAATATACTGCTTAGCTTCTGCATATTTTTCCATCCGTTTTGTCGTCAGAAGGTTCGAATATGGCTTGTAGCCTGCTGGCGTATGTGCGAGAAAGCTAATTATAATATACGCCGGCTAGACTCTAGCATCTTTGGCTATTAATAGGGGGTGAGCCCACCTTAAAATAACGAAGAACCAAAGACCAACTGACCTCAACATCATCGATGGGTATATATGATATGCAGAAGATGGATACAAAAATGATTAGTTGTGATAGGCCAGGTTGACCTACATCGCGAATCTCAACTTCCCGATCCGGTAACGGGAGAAGTCCCGATAATGACTTCATCAATGCAAATGCCGAGAATACCACCTACCTTGGCAAACCTACGTTAGATTGCAGATTCCAGTTTCTCCTTGGAGACTTCTTAAGAGCTTTCCTGTTCTGCATCTCTACTCTGAGCGCTCGCCTTCGAAAAGATAAATTGCCCAGCATACCAATCTTGTCCGGCCGCATTCTTGAGAACTTCCAGCTTCTACGTGACCGACTCCCGCCCCTTTCTCGTGAATTATCTACGCAATTGTGTAGTTCACGGCATGATGTTGAGACTTGCCTCTACCTTGGCTCTTTGGAGCGTCGGCACGCTAGCGAGCGGGAGCTTGTGCAGTGCGGCGTGCCCCGTCACCGGAACATCCGTCATCGCACACACCGGGGATCCCGTCGGGGTGGAAGAGGTTCACGATGGGGGTAAGCTACTTACCTAGCCCGTAACACTGCTACCATAGATGCCAATAATTGACGAAACTTCCAGTGAACATGTACATTACAGGTTCGCCATCGGACGTCGGGGTGCTGTACCTGACAGACGTATTTGGAATCCAATTGCTTGAGAATAAGCTGCACGTCTTTTGCGCCCACACACGCCAAAATCCTACCTAACAGCTGACCACGATCCCAGACTCGCAGACAGCTTCGGCCGTGCCGGCTACATCACCGTCGCCCCGGACCTGTTCAACGGCACGCCAGCGCCCGGGGATATCAACGGGGAGCCGGACTTCGATCTCACGGCGTTCCTCGACGATCATAGTCCCGAGGCCACCGACCCGATTATCGCGACGGCCGTCTCCTACCTGCGCGAGACGGTCGGGGTCCAGAAGGTCCTCGCTACTGGCTATTGCTTCGGCGGGCGGTACGCCTTCCGCGTTCTCGCCGAGGGAAAAGGCGTAGATGCGGGATTTGCTGCTCATCCCAGCATGCTGGAGGATGCCGAGATCTCGGCGATTACGGGACCGGCTAGTGTTGCGGCCGCAGGTCTGTTGTCTCCTTGGGATCCCGGAAAGGGGTTTGGAGTGGCTGACATATTATCGTGTAGATATGGACGATCTTATGCCTCCTGAAAGGCGCGCACAGATCGAGAGCCTGCTTTTCGATACGGGGCTTGCGTACACACTCGCACTATACGGTGGTACGTCGCATGGTTTCGGTGTGCGAGCCAACGTATCGGATCCAAAACAGAAGTTCGGAAAGGAAGAAGCTTTCAACCAAGCTGTGAGATGGTTTGACGCTTGGGCATGAGTCGTTGTGAGACGTAACGACAAGAATCAAGACATCCAGTCGCACGTAAGAGCTGATAATAATAGCTAGATATGTACTTTTTTGCCCCGTCAACTTATGGTGTCGTTATAAGATGAAATAATCGAAGACGTAGATTGTCTATTTATCATCAGCGTAGATCTGTAGTGAACTCCATTCATTACATGGAGCAGGATCTGCTATAACTAGGGCATTAAATTGATGAATGATCTCAACGACGGAATGTGTGGGGGTATCAAGGCCAGCCCCAGCCAACGCCATTTTGAAGCAACCAGCAATGAGCAACTGGCGGCGGGCTGGCAGCACAGTTGGACGGTGCAGGTGCACGGATCTGGCGGACAGCGCTAATGCAGGCACTAACAGGAACTTAGCCGTTTTAGTGGCTTCAGCGGCCATCAAATGCAGGGGCGCAGGTTGGCGGAGCGGGGCTCGATCTTGGCCGGTCCGCGTGTTTAGTGGATTTATTAGGGCGATGACGAACCAACCTGGGCCACTAACACAGCCCAGCGCATTGCTCTAGCAACGACCAGCCACATCATTTTTATTTACTTGGGCCGTAACTGGGCGACACCTCATCCATCTTCACGGAAAATCGAGTGGCAGGGCCAATTACTGACACCTTGTTGCAATTCCCATAATGCAACCTCTTTGAAATCGCTCCATAACGATATACCAAGATACCAACCTCCTCATTCCGACCGAACAATTGTAATCCCGAAGGGCCAAAAAAAGGGGAACGAAGACTAGAACCAGCCAAAGAACCTGTCTATCGAGACAATTCTATTCTTCGATCCATCTTGTCCAGCTTTCTATCTGAAGAAAGCTGCTGAACTTCTAAGTTACAATACCAATACCATCTTTGCCTGTCACCACCTACATACACCACCCAGACCTTCACATGCACAATACCCTCTTGCTTGTTCACACTGTTGATCTGACAATCGAAGGGCTGCATCATCTAGTATCGACGAACTGAAGCTTCCTTTATATCTGACGGAGAGAGTCGAGCATTCCAGCGGATTCTTTGGGATTTCGAGATCAGCTTTGCTGCCACATTCCATCTCGAAATACCCCATTCTTCCCAGTTCCCCGTCGCTCGCATTCCTGCGCTGCTGTGCGCGCCATCCGACCACACCGTCGCTCCACGGGAGGACGGGAGTGGACAGAGGGGTATAACCACCTCGGGAATTTGGGATAACATACGGCCAGACCATGGCTGGATTTCAAGTCGGTTGGTATCGTGAGTGCTTCCAGTCTTCTTGTGTATCTGAGGGAACACGAATTAGTCCAAACAAGGAATGCTAACCACGGATCTTAGGGTTCATACCGTTCCTCGGATACCACCATGTCTTAATGATACTAATAGCAGTTACCATCATATTACTCTGTACGTCGTTTGCATTCCTGCTTTCATGTTGAACATCTATCCACCCCTCCTTTGCCCCTTAGGTAGTAGAGCCAACCGTTCACTAACACGGCAATCCCCCAATAGCACTCCTATTAGCAGGCTGCTCATCGTCCTCGCCACTCATACCCAACATCTTCCTGCTCTCCATCTACTATGAGAAGTACACGGCGGTACCGGACACGGCGCAGGTGGACTACAATGTCAACCAGGCCATCAGCAACATCGTCGGCTCGGCGCACCTGCAGGCGCGCGTGGGCTACTTCGGGATATGCATCAACCCGGACGGCGGGTCGTGGCTGTGTAGCAACAACGCGACGGCGCTGGCCAACGAGATCTCAGTCGATCAGGACCCGCTGAATCTCGTTTGGCTGGCTAGCCAGTTCAAGGACATGATCGTGTTCCCGTACCTGATCATCATCGCCATCATCTTCGCCTTCGTCTGCTTCCTGCTGCTGGCCACCTTCCCCGGCTGGCACGAAGAGGAGGACACCGACGGCTCCGACCGCGAGATCAAGCCCTTCCCCAACCGCCCCGTCTCCCAGGTCGCCCTGGTCCTCATCTTCATCTCCTCCGTCTTCGTGCTCGTCTCTGTCCTGTGGCAGCACACCGCCTCCGTCGCCGCCTCCATCATCGCCCAGGACTTCGGCAACGGTAGTGTCTTGTCGGGTATCGGCACTAGCGCGATGGTCATGGGCTGGTTCAGCTTCACGCTGCTCATCATCGTCACCATCGGCCTGCTGGTCATGATATTAAGTATCCGGGTGTTGACGCAGATGGTCGATTGACGAACGGGACGGCACGGCACGGGGCGGATCGGAACGGGATAGAGTGCTTTCGGTATATCATCACGCGGAGGATGAAGGGATGAACAATGTGTATATGGCAGACATCGACCGACGACGAGAAAAGTACGCGGGCGATTATCTTTTCATGTCGTCAATTCAGCAGCAGCATCTGGGACTGGAGTTACCGAGAAAAGGGCTTGGGCGATCTAATGTGTTATTTTTTTCCGGCACTCTCCACACGTCATTTCTTTTCCGCCCCGTCTGAGTTCTTCCGTCGAAAACTTAGCGTGTATGATCTGGTTTCAGGGTCGGGAGACGGGAAATAAATAGGGACATACTTTTTGCAGGATGAGAGGACCGACGAACATACCGGGGGGTCAATGAGATGAGATAATGGAACGACTGCAACAACATATGGTGTCCTGGAATCGCATGGTGCCAAAACGGGGCACGACACGCTGATGAAGAATTGGCACGCGACTCGGGATCATCATGTCTGTATAGAATCTTGTACACCGGAAGAATGAATGATATTTTGCACTTTGGGATTGGCTACCACCACGATATCCTCGTCTTACTCTTCGATGTGAACTGTGTAATAAAACCCTTGCAACAATAAGCTTCTTCGACTTCGTTGATCCTGCAACTAATTTAAATTTCTGCTTATCAACCCCTCTCGTGTCTTATGTGATCGCCTTAGCAGCTTAGATATGCACGAGCCTATGTTTCCGCGATTGTCTATGTTTCCGTGATGAACGGGATTTGATACGTCCTACGCGTGCCTCCGTTGCCTTTACGTTACCTTCTGTCTTGGGATGAGAACTCAGTAGGTAGCCTGGACACGAAATCGTCCGTCGACAGAGCGCAACCCCTTTTCATGGTCCCGCTATGCAGCGAAACTGTTAGTTAGACCACAGCATTCACCTCATTCTCTCTTAGACGCATTTAAAAATATCACAACCTAATTTGCACGTGGATTCTTCAGTAGTTTTCATCAACGCTGGGTATAGATATTCTAGATATTCTCAGCGACTAAAATTTCAAGACGCTCCCGGGGGTATAATACAAAAGTCGTGACACATGTATATACAGCACGCTAAAATCTAGACAAGATCCTTAAGCAAGCCAGAACCAGCATTTCTCAAGCCAGTTGCGTGGCACGGGGGCACGAGCAGCGTCCATAATAGCCATCTCGTCCATCTCCTTCTTTCCCGTGACCACGTCCACGTCGGGGATGCCGGTGGCCAGCGAAGTTCTGAAGTAGATCTTGTGGCCGATATAGAGCGCCAGGAAGATGGGCAGGGTGATGTAGGCCGCTAGGAAGCTGGCGGCAGACCATTTAGACGGGAAGAAGACCTGGAAGCCGTTGGTGAGCGTGAGGATGATGATGAGGAAGAGCACGAAGTAGGTGGCGTAGGGCTGGAGCGGGGTGCGGTAGGGGAGATCCTTCAGCATGTTGTTGTACGCCATGGCCTTGCGGAACCGGATATAGGTGATCATGATGACGATCCAGGCGATGAAGCCCGAGATCGTCGAGATGTTGGTGAACCACGCGAACACGGTCGCGCCCGAGTTGGAGACGTTCAGGAAAGCGAGGCAGCCGAAGAGGACGGTGAACAGCACCGCCACCCAGGGGACGCCACGCTTGTTCGTCCTGGAGAATATTTTCGGTGCTTGTCCGTTGATAGACATGGAGTACAGGACCCGCGAGCCCGAGTAGCAGAATGCATTTCCCGCAGACCACGCCGACGTCAGCACGGCGGCGTTTATGACATGGTTCAACCCCTGAATGCCGGCGCGCTGGATGCCGAGGACGTAAGGGCTCGCCGAGGCGTCCGAAGACCCGGATAGCAGACGCGGCTCATCGTTAGGGACGACGATGCCGATAATGATCGAACCCAGCCCGTAGAAGAAAGCGAGACGCCAGATGAAACGTCGAGCCGCCTTGGGGATGTTGCGGCGAGGCGCCACCGTTTCTCCGGCGGAGAGCGCGATCAGTTCCGGAGAGGTGACGAAGGAGAAGCCGGCGCGGACGAAAGCGGTCCAGTAAGCAAGAAATCTGCCCGTGTTGCCGCCTGTCATGTACGGGACGAAGGCCCCAGGGGGGTCTTGCCAGTACCGGAAGTAAAGCGGGTCGTGGTTCGGGCCTCCTCCGAAGAACAGGACGATACCCAAAATGATGAGACCGAGCATGGTGATCAGCTTGATGCTGGCGAACCAGAACTCGGCCTCTCCGAAGTAAGACACAGCCACAATGTTGAGGAAGAGAACTACGATTAGCTGCATCGCAATCCACACCGCGACGGGTACCACGTCCGTCCAATATTGTAGAATAATGGCACCGGCCGTGCATTCGGCAGCGAGGAGTATCATGTAAGCATACCAGTAATTCCAGCCATCGGCAAAGGCCAAGCTCGGCTCAACAAAACGGCTGACGAAATAAGGGATCGAGATTCCCTTCATGGGTAGGTAGGTCACCATCTCGGCCAAGTTGTTCATAACGATGCCCACGACCAGCATCATGGAGATATACGCCATAAACAGCGGCGCCGGCCCGGTCGTCGCGAGGATTTGGCCGGAGCCGATAAACAGTCCTGTTCCGATGCTGAAAGCATGCGATTAGGTCAGTACTACCACCACCAATGAGTACAATCACATGGAACGGGAGAGCAGTAGGGAAGACTTACGCGCCTCCGAGCGCAAGAAATTGAATGTGCCGACTCTTCAACCCTCGCTCGAGTTGATGGCCCACATCGAGGTTCATCTCTCCCACATCGCTGGAAACGCCGTAATCGAGGCCCTTGGTTTCGGGGTGTCCCGCCTCGTCGGCCATATCGGCCACCTTTTCTTGTCCACCCATCTTCTATCGTCGGATCTCGGAATCTGCTTTACCTAGGGAGCCTGTCGCATTCAGTTGGCAGTGAGTTTGTCGCAGGAGAAGGGGAAGTCCGCCAGGTGCCTTGGAAAACGATGATCGGCGGAAGGGGTCTTTATTATACGGTCCAAGAACTACGGTACACTAGGTCACGCACGCTCTTATCTGTACATAAGCTCTGCAGGATGGACTCAAGGTAAAGTTAAACCCGCGGAATCAATCCCGTTCTGCTTAGCATAATACGAACCTACGCACATGCACATTATATACCTAACCTGTATCTAGTCAGCCCTGGCTTTTGGTAATCTAAGGATCCGCGTAGTTAGTTCCATGATAGGATCCGTTAGTTATCGCGGAGAGATATAATTACCGAATTATGTATGTCAAGCCGTCTCCGCTTGCGGGGTTAGGGAATCCCTCAGATCTACTATAGTATGGAGTATGTAGGGACTAGGTTTATACGGCGTACTACCATGCTAGTACTACATAACCATCCCGAGTCTAGTTTATAATGTTGAGAGCTGAGGTTGAGGCTCAATATTATAAAGTTCCAGCCGCACCCGTGTAATTGGAGCTTAACTTAGCTTACAAGAGTTTGTCAGCGCTGGAGCCCTATTATCTGCGTCGGTCAAGAACATCTCTTCATCCTCAGGGATGTCTGTTAAGCACATTGATTAACAGCATCTGTTCTTATCAACGATGGTCTTAACGTACCCTGACTGATCTTGTTCCGTAGCCGATTGACGTAATCTAGCCGGCAGAGTTGCCTATTTCATTCTAGTATACGTCCGGAGTTGCTAAGCGGTACAAGTCGAAATTTGGTGTCGAACGGAACCGGGAACTGACTCGTTCTGTGCTTGAAGGTGCCTGTCACGTCCCTGAATGCGATGGGCCAAGACAATTAGAAAAGCCTAACTTAACCCTAGCTGCCACTCGTATTACTAGCAGTATTATCAACAATCCGTGGATGTCCGATATCGACGCCATCACTTTGCTTCTACATACATTTACATATCTAACTACTATGTATGTTGAGAGCGGGATGGATTGAAATCTGGACAATGAAAAGGGGGAAATTCGCCGAGCTGGCCTGCTTATCATTCGGTTGACGTCGGCTTACCAGTGAGCGTTGCCCTATGCACGCGCTGATTATCCCCATATCTTGGCATGATCTGATTACCACCCAGCCAGCCCAGCCTAGCAGCCCTAGTAAACGCAGGCTGGCTTATCTCGCTGATCCTTAGTAGTCTCGGTGTCTCCAAAGGGTCTTTAAGCTTAGTCTTGTTACGCATTGACTTACACGGCCCGGGGCCGGAGTTCTTTCTCGGTATGTGATTACAAGATGTAATACGTAAATGTTTCCCTCTCGCCCATTAGGTTCTCGTTCAATTCGTTCCTTACCTAAGAGTGCTATGTAACCAAGCCTAAGGTGTAATTCTCTCTGTCTTCGCCTGGCATCGTTCTTTCATAACAATCGAAGTCGGTTCCAATCTTGGGATCACATATCTGTCCTCTCCGTGATGGCCCTGATAAATCTATAAACGAAAGAGTCCGGCTGCCTACCTGGCATATCTGAACATACAGTCTTTCACCAAAATAGCGACCAAAGTAGTGATGATGCAGATAAAGGTGACGGGACAGCTACCTTCGGCTGCGGTCAATGGCACTTCATGCCTACCCACATGGCGTTTAAGTCTAGCGATGTCCTCCGCACATTAGAAGGAGCCGATGAGACTTGGCCGCCGCCGGCGACGACAATCGAGACCTTGCTCCATCTATGGCTCTTAACTAGGACCAAGGTAGTATAGACTGCCTCGGATTAGGGGATGCTATAAGCAAGAAAGCGGGAGGAACATCGAGAATCTCACCCGGTGATACGACATGATGGGAATGTCGTTTCGATGATCACGGAGCCGGGTAGCTAGCAAGCCTATCCCCTTTCCGCCCCTTTCCCCATAGGTATTCCTGCTTGCGTCGGAACTACAACGACAGCCATCCCGAGAGACTGCTGCCCTACATCTCGTAGGCCTACTTTTCTACCGAGGTATCCAACTTAACATTCGATAGCTAGCGCCTGCCACTCCCCCGGGCCGCAGGTATCGGGGGTCTTGCGTCTAATAGCTCCCCACTACCTACTACTATGTAAGATGGGGCCTTGGGGCCCCAGGGATAATCGGCTAGATACTCCTCGGTCTCCACGAAACTAGACAGATGACTAACCGGTCGAGAAGAAAAGCATAGTCAACGAAAACTGCGGCCAGGCTACTACTAAGCCTACGTCGAACTATTGTCTAGGAGGTCAGCTGTGACTTTTCGAGTTACAAGTCCGCCTGTTTCCTCGAAGAAGCGAAGCCACAACTGACGATATCTGATCGAATCCGACCCGCACTCCCACAGGTCCGGGAGGTTTATCTGTGGTAGAATTTGACAAGGGCCTTTGAAAATGCCCGTAATTATAATGAGGTCGATTCATCGTAAAGAGCATGATGTTTGACGGATAGCTTTACGTCCAGCGTCAGTCCAGTTGACCGATGGTACCTAACACACTCAAAACAGTATCGCCATCCGCAAACGAACAGGCGGTCGTTGCGGACGGATCTATGTAAGCGGTGGTTAAGATGTACATACCCAGTCCACGGCCGTGTGGAGTTTACTATAACGTTCCGGTTCCCAAGCTCACGGATATGCTCGGCGCGGTGGATAGGGAGACGTCATCCATCAGCTTCGGCACTCGCCGCCGGCGATTCAGCAGCCCCAAATTACTATGGAAACTCCTTAATCTTCCAGGCTTAACGCTTGCTGCGGCGTTGGACAGAACGACCACGCGACATGTCGAGGTACATACATACAGTCGCGTCGTTGATGAGGTGACCTTTACGCAAGAGCGTCATTCAACGAGGCCTCCCTAGCTCCATGAGAGGGTGGTGGGTTGGTGCCGGCTGAGGTCTTTCTTTCATTCACCTCGTAGGTCAACCTCCACAGTGGCCGAGATAGGTATTTGTGCTTGATAGAAGCATGAGTTTCGCTCATCCGCGATGCTTCCAAGGGATAGTAGATAGGTTATATATTACAAGCTAGCGTTGGGCCATGTCAGGCCAATGATCGTGTTCGTCTGTGTTAGATATTGCAATAATCGCCACTTATTTTCTGCGTATTGATACCTAGAGCCCCGAGGAAACAGATACGACGATATCTAAAGACTGAGCGTAAATATATATATTCCAACTGGCCAATCCAAACGACACCGAGGAACGCTTACATAGTAGGGTACCTTGGGCTTATTACCTGGCTGTTCCACATACGTATAAAATTGATAATGTGGACAGCAGTGATAATGACGCGACTACAGAGCTATCGCCAACCTATGTGTACACCAAAACAATGCAATAAATTACAGCTTAGGAAACGAATTGGTTCGAGTCTCGTAGGCCATTAAGCGCTACTAATGCATTCAATTCACCTCGGATTCTAAGGCTACGCATGTTTCCAAGTCGCTAGGCAAACACATCCCAAAGAACACTCGGTGTAGCCAATACACATTCGATGTATCCACCATGGTATGTAGGTATCAGACTCCGATGCATGCCCCCTCTACGCGACACGCGTTTGCCTTCTCGAATTTTCCCCTTGTGGGATGATGGCATATGTACATAGCACTGCACTCGAGTGTGGTCAAGTCTGCAGCGGCCCTATTCGCTAAATGGTGGTGCGCCGGTGTCAGTGTCAGTGCCGCTGTCATGTCATGGAATGTGACGACGCGCGTCTTTTTCCTGCAGCTTGCGTGGAATGCGCCCCCACCAACCCGGCATTGACGCCGAACTTCGATATTGGCTTGATATTTGGCGGTTGCTAAAAAATGCCTCTCATTTTCCCCTTTATCTATTCAAGCCCTTTTTGATGTCTCCTAGTAATGATTATATTACAACCCAAGCAAGACCTCTTCTTCAAGCTGGCCGCTTGAAGGGATGGGCTTCCGTATTCAACACCCACTCATCCAAGCTGATGAGGCTCGGATCGGAGTACCTGCGCGTTTACTGATCAGCATTGCTATGTTCCCGGACGCTCCCGGTCGATGAATAAATATCACTTACAATAAGTAGAAATACTTGAGGGTCTCGGCGAGCCAGAAACTCTCCATCTCGTCGACCTGGGCCGAGTTCGGGACCAGGACGTCGTCGATGGCGCTGTTTCCGGCCTCCGTTCGCGTCTGGCTGACGATGGCATTGAACATCCTCCAGCCCTTGTCCTGCCAATAGCTGTCGCCCGTGATGCGGTACATGTACCAGACGGACTCGATGGCTTCCGGTCTATGAGATGTGTCAGCTAAGCACTAGCTTTCAAGTTGGCCCTATTGATGTTTGGGGCGAGGAAAAGTCAAACTCTTGGACTTACCGGAGGATGTATCTCCGATAGTTGACATTGACAAAGCCCCGCGGAATGTTCTCGTTCTTGATGCGGGTTTGCACATATTCCTCATGTGAGAGAGGTCGCTGCGGTTCTGGGAACTCCTCCTCTTCAGCCTCCTGAAGCGGAATTTGTCCAGCGCCGACATCAACGGGCTTCATGGCAGTGTTACTGTCCGGGTTCATGTCCAGGGCCTTTTCTAGCTTATTAGAATTGGTCGACTCGGAGGCGCCATCATGGCCGTCGGAGGCGCTATCACGGTCACTCGAAGTGGTTATCTTCGCAGGCGGCGCCCTCTTCTGTACCTTACCAGACTTGAGGCCGTTTGTGTCGTCGCCCCGGTGGTTAGGGACTTCCGGCGCATGTCGAGAACTATCATCAAAAGTGTCTCTGTGGGACTCATCTTCCTGTCTGGCATCCGCCGCCATTTCCGCGGCTGCCGCGCGGAGTCTCTTATCCTCCTTCTCCTTCTCCCTTTGCAACTTCAATTCCTTCTGATGGTTTTCGAAATCCTCGATCTGCGCATTGCGACTCGCAAATAATGGATCCAGCCACTCCCAGTACAAGGTCTCGTTCCAATGACAGTTGTTGACTCCTGCGCAGGGCACGACGCTCGCGCCCTCGGGCATGATTCCACTCGGCGTAGTCTCATACGCCCAAATGCAGCCGTCGGTGAGCTTCTTTGCAATTTCCACGTCCTCGGGAACGTCGAAGATTTTCCCGCCCAAACCAAACATGCCGCCGATGAAGCAGGTGAGATGCGTCACCTCCCATTCCATGAGGGCGTCAACCTGTGGGTCGCCTTGTGTATTGATCTTGGCCGAGAACAGAATGTCGCGGTTGTCGGGTATCATGGGCCGGTATAGTAGCCACTTCTTGACGGCCTCGGCGGTCTTGAGATGCAGGGTTTTATACTTGGGCTCGAGACCACCCAAGAGAAGCCACTGCTTGGGGAAGTATTCGTACGTGCTGTCCTGACTACCCCCCATGCTGTATTGCTCACCATAGCCGCTAGGCGCGAGACCCTGAGGGATACACTCTTGCAGTTTCTGCTTTTTAGAAGCTACACTCTTTCCTCCATCGCTATCTTCTCCATCGAGATCTCCTGCGCTAGAGCGTCTTTCCAGCGGTTGCTGCTCTTCCTTCAGTGCAGCCTCCTTCGCAGCGGCCAGGGCCTCGGCAGTCCTGTTGCATCCAGTTGCGTCAACGCGTTCCGGGAAGATGCCCGGGATGCTTGTTCCCCGCTCTTCCCACTCGTACAGAGCATCGGTGATGCGCGCAACGGCGTCGTAGTATTTGTTCTCTTTGGTGATTTGTGCAAGTCGTGTGAACTCCATAGCAAGCGAGCCCAATTCTGCGATACTGACCGACGAGCCGGCCCTCTTCGGCTGCGACGCGCTGGCGGGCTTCCAGTTATAATAGAGGATGGGCATGCGGTTCGGGGTATCGAAGATGCCCATTAGGATCTCAGCAAGCTCGACAGCCTTCTTCAGGAGAATCTCATATCGAGAAAGTTGGCCACTGACATCGTACGCTGCAACCAAACCACCGAGGTATCGAATGGTTGTCTCGAAGACGGGTATCTCGGAGCGAAATTCGGTGGTGGTAAAGTCGATCTTTTCAACCTCGCGAAGGGCCTCTTCGAACTCATCTGTCATACCCATAATCCATAAAGTGTCGAGGGTGTCAACCAAGGTGGCCGCCCAACCACAGAAAGGATCGCGGAATTTCTTGGAGACGGGGCTCAGTTCGTCATGGCCCTTCGCGTACTTGATGTAGCCACGCCATCCGCGCGTCATCTCGGCTTTTACCTTGGCGAGGCGATCCACACGCTTCTGTCGAACGTCCCTAGATTCTTTTTCGAAGTTGTGTTGTACGGCTGGTATGTTCTGCGGCTTGCCCGTCGGCAGCGGGATGATGTCTCCTTCGGCAACGGGGAAATGCTCGGGCATCTTGGTCCAATGGATCGTCGTGGTCGTGGTATGATCCTTGGTATTCTTGCCACCGGGTACGCCATGCGCCGGGATTCCAACGCCTTTCGCACCTTGGCCGACTTTCTTGTCCGGGATATCGATCAACGGGGCGACAGTCGTCTTCGCAGCTCCATCCTTGTCGTAGACGACGACCTTGGTCTGGCCATCTGCGATCGCGGGAGTGGGAGTGGGGGGTAGATCGAATTTGTCGGCATCATCTTCGACGGTGGTAGGTTTCAAGACTGGTAACTTGACTCGAGGCTCTTCGTCGACGTCCTGGAGACGTTGTTGGGCTAGATCATCAGCCTTATGTGAGGCTTTGGTACCACTCTCATCAACAGCAATCTTGTTGTTCACAGCCTTCGGCGGGGCTTTGGTGTATGGGACAGGTGCCGAGACCGGCTCCCATTGCTCACTTTTCCTGGTGGTGTGATATAGCAAGAATAAGAAGACGGCAGCAAAGAAAACATAGTAGCGGTATACCCGCAGGCGCATCATGATATCAGGTGTTCAAATGTAACAGTGCTAACCCGTACCTAGGAGGCTGAAGCCTGGAGCCTTGAGAGGATGGGATGGCGGGGGAGGAGAGCTCTGGGGACAAGACAAAAGAACGGAATGGTGTAGAAATCAGCCAAGACGCAGTTCTATCATGTTTATCCAAAGCGAGCAAAGACGAATGAGCTGGACAGACACCTCCTGGGCGGGAGGATATATATTACCACTCTCAGCAAGTAGTCGAAGCAAAAGAGTCCATGCAAGACGACGGAAGAAAGCGAATGAAGGAATGGATGGATGGAATGGGATCAATTGCAAGAAGACTCTCAAAATCTACAGGTGGGTAACAAATGGCTTCTTTCTCTAGATAGGACACAATAAATCTGATAAATAAGGCAATGAGGATGTCGCCAAGAACGGATGAATTGGGAGAAGGACAGACGGGCAGACAGACAGACAGAAAGACAGAAAGACAGAAAGACTGACAGATGGCTGGATCAGGTGGAAGGTCAGCAACCAGTGCTATGTCGCTTTCCTTTAACCTAGCAGAATTCAATTGCCGTCTGGATGAAATGATTCAATAGGCAAGGACCTAAAATAGAGAACAGACATGTGCCAATGCTTGGCGTTGACCTTTATTGGTTCATCTGGGGCCACTTACCAAGGTACCTCACTACCTAACGCAGTATGTATGTACAAATGTGTGTAAGAACAGATGATTTCATTCTTGGCACATATAGAGATACGATGAACTAAAATAGATGGTGAATTAGTATGTACTTGATAAGGTTGAATTATAAGACCTCGAAAAGCGAGAATGTACATGTATCTGTAAAGAAAACCCAATTGGATTAAACTTACAGGCGGCTGGCTGTCGACTGTTCACTACCTGGGCAGGGAGCCTGAAACATGTCTGTAGGCTGCTGTAGCGATGTACATGTAATTAGCAGTGATCTTACATCATCATCCCCTAAAGAACGGGGTTAGAGAATTGGCCAGTTGGCCTACGCATACGGATTACTAACCCAAGGTGAAACGACATATTCCGTACATGTACCCAAATGGCTTACAACCTCGGAACATGACCTCACGCATTCTTCTTAGACTACACAATCCGGCCCATCAAGCAATTGGTTTCTCTACGCAACCCAAATCTCACAGAAATGGCAGAGAAACAAGACATCTTCATTACCAGGTAACACCACGAGAGTCTGCCTCAGACACTTCATCGGTATTAGGGAAATACATAGACGGAAGTAACTCGTGCATATGGGACGACGGGTCCAAAAAGCCCTACCAGCCTACCCAGCCATGGCTGCCATGGTCCGACCAGCCGACCAACCGAGTCGGTAGCAGATCTTCGTGGGGCGTACGGATCCGTGCATACCTTCATCCTACGTGCGGAGTACGGAGTACATATATCACCCCTACCATCCTGCTGATCCCCGTGCGTCTCCCGCCGAAGCACCTTGCCTGATCTCCGTTGTTAGGTCGGCGCAGGTCCAATCTCAAATCAGTCTCCCGCCTAGCTTTCTAATAAATAGCTCGGCACATTATTCCTTCCTCGGCCGCAGCATCGGTTTACACGGCGGAGGTCCACCGTATTTGAACTCGATGTCTTGTACCTTGAAACCGCATCGGTCGCAGATACCCATGCCAAGTTCTCCGGCGTCCAGGTAGCAAGGGACAGCAAGCTCATCCGCAAGTTTGGTGGCCCATGTCATCAGTGCCGTGGCGTACCCTCTCCCGCGATAGCTCGACTTCGTCATGATGAGTTCAACGACTGCATATCTAGCGTCAGCATGTTTTCGCCTCACGCCAGCTAATCAACATAGAAACCGACGTACAGACATGGCCGTTCTTGCCCGTGACCATATGATGTGCCTTCGCCAATGGCTCGAAGAACGCAGCGAGCCTCTCTTCACTCATGCCCGGTATGTCGTCGCACGGTGACCATCTGGTCTTCCACGACTTTCCTACAACCGCCTGGCCCGGTTTGACCACGTGGACGATGATGAGCGCAACGGGTCTGCCTGTTTTATCTGTTAGAAACACATCCCGAGTCTTGCTGAGAGCTTATGTCCAGACCATTCAAGTTTCTGACGACAGCTACCTTCGACTCCGGTCTGTAGAAAGACTTCTTGCCTAGCAGATTCTCGAAACTGCGCTCGAGCC
This sequence comes from Xylariaceae sp. FL0662B, assembly GCA_022376535.1. NCBI lineage: Eukaryota > Fungi > Ascomycota > Sordariomycetes > Xylariales > Xylariaceae > Xylariaceae sp. FL0662B. The sequence continues at coordinate 63,920 of JAJJKD010000163.1, read as the reverse complement.
ACCTTTTCCCGTTCTCCGTATGTGGAAACAGGACCTCCCCGGGGCCGCTAAAGGCCTCCCAGAAGATGGCGATGAGCTCGGGGATATCGTCCTGGGTTGTAAGGCTCACTATGTCGGTCGACTCGAGTTCACCGCGTGTAGACATCTTTGCTAGCACTTAGTTATATGTCTAAAAAAACAAATGCTGAGATCTTGAGAGACGGCCCGTTCATACTGGCGGGCTGGGTAGCTTTATCTCTACGCGGGGAGCGGGGGTGGAATCAGAGTTCGTAGATATCGGATTAGCCAACGCTGTCAACTCTAAATTTGTATGTGCCTTCGCTCTCGTCCCTGTCTAATCGGCCTTGAAACATGTTTTATTGGGTGATCAGATGACAGCTTGTCATCGTGACTTAAACGTTATCGTTAAACTTCCACGTTGAAATCGTCCCGGCCAAGAAATGACGCCTACACGTTCCGGGATGATTGGGGTTCTCAAAACCTAATCGTGAATTCTAATGTAAATGGCACAAGAGACGGATGACAGGTCAGGCTCTGTTCCGGGGGTTGCTAATAGTTAATGTTGAAACTTGGTACTTGGTGTACATTCGGAGGATGCACAAATGCTAGAGATCTACCCAGAGAGAACACGAGGTGAATACGCCGTTCTGAGGACGTTGAATATGTCAAGAATACAATCTTCATGTAGTACATCACTGACGGGAATACCCTCCCAGACACCCCTTACGTGGAAGGCCGGGAGAGAAGCTCGGATACCCCTGCTAAGGGTCGAGAACGTATCTAGTGTATGACGGGTAGAGTACACCATCAAATCCAGATTCTCGTGGCTGCCTTGCTCTTGATATTTAGGTCACAAGGATCATCCTTCGAATGTGTCAGCTTCTTCCTGGAAGGACTGCAAACCTTAACTAACCCTCGTATGACGTAACCATCTATTAATCAATATTGCGAATGGCTTATGACAGAACTGAGTGCAAATGTATTAAGCAGTGATTATTTATTTCCTTGGTAACAAGGTATTGTACCTTGTTTGAAAGGATTGGTATTATGCTCCATTACTCATCGCCCTACTATCATCATTAGCCAACTTGAAACCATGTTGACTTGCAAGGCAGTTGTGTACATAGAATTTCTTGGTATGTTATAACGATCCCTATGAGGCGTCCTTTGAGTTGTCATATCAAGGCTGATGAGGCCTAACTCATCATCTGTCACGTGCCGAAAATCCATCTCAGAACGGAACATATACCTTAAGCTTTTATACCAGCTCCCTAGGTTGTGTTTCTAGATAGTATGTTCCACGAAGACTCTGTTAGTGCTTAATATGTGGCTAGAAAGACGATATTGGTTGTCTTTAGTCACCATTTTCACGTTCACCTTCATATTATCTTACGTGAAGATGGAGAAGGCTCGCTCCGGTCGTATGCAAAGAGGCGTGTGCAGGCGCAGCCTGTTCTCGTTACCAACGTATATTATTGCTCGCTTGATCGAAAGCCACACTCGGTGTCTTATAGGCACAACGTCAGTTTAGACGGTAATTGAGTTAAGTGTATCAATGGGTCGCCGAGAGGTCGGATATATTGGAGAGGCAATAGTTGTATAGTCTTTCAAAAGTCGCGCTAATCGAGAACCGTGGGTGTGAGTGTGTGCGCACTCGCTTGTCTAGGTAGACGGTGCTTGTGTACGTTGGCCAGTATGACTTATCAACCTCGGAAACTTGGAATTAAACATTGCTGGCTTCTGTTTCGCCTTCTGGGGTCCATCAACGTCGTTAAACCTGAGCGCGGCAGCGAGAGTATGTTCTGAAACTTTACCTATATAAGTAGTTGTCCACTCTAGCATTTAAGTTCCGAAGCGCAGCCTGGCCATTCGTCTCAAGAAATTAACAAAATGACGGGTTCGGTCACTTGCAGTTCGGTCATTTGCAAAGTGAACAAAACTCGTGTCTATTCTTGAGACCTTCTAGGCAGTCATTGCCGTCCTAGTTATCATATAGTCCCTAAGACTAGTATTCAACAACAGCCTTGCGCCAATTTCGTCACGAGCTTACAATGCATACCTTGGCCGTATCGCCCGGCCTTCTCCCTTGAATAGGTGTCGCTAGCTCTCAAACATCGATCACTCCCCTATTGATGCTCCTTTCTAACGTCCTAGCAGCACCGACACTGGAACTTCGTCACCACGGGACGGGGAGGGGGAGAATTATTCGAAGGTGAGGTTTGTCGTCGGAGGAGCAAGGACGACCATCTTGCACGACATCTAGGATTTTCGAGCACCGAAGCGTGGGCTGAGAATGACGGTGTTGCCAATTAGGATGTTGAGCTGATCTTTAACCCGGCCGAAAGCTCACCGCGTAAGCTCTAAAGTCGGTGCGGTGAAGTTTTGCAAGATGGACTGCAACCGCTGAGAATGTCGGCGTGCAAGGCCTGGGCTGTAACGAGGTCCTTCATGCCGTAATATAGTTGCGCCGATGTTAGCTAGGTTATATATTGTTACCATTGCTATCCCTCAAGACTCGTTGGTAAAAATAACCACCTCAGTTAGTAATGCGGGCATTAAACTTTACTCATTGATTGTATAAGTCGTGGCGATTTGCTGGGTGTATGGATATTCCCGAGTTCATAACTGCGTCCAGATATCATTAAGCGAACTTTTTCAGCTTATAAAGTGCTGTAAAGACCTGTTGATTCTAGACTTATGGGTTGGCATATCGTCGATTGTGTTGTTCCCAGCATATCCAGGTCTAAGACTGTCAGGACTATCGACGATTCAATAGAATCTAGGTTCGGTGTTTCGGGTCTTTGCGATAGACGTAGCCTTCTTTCTAGACTAGCCGAGAAAGAGCATAGGGCTTGGATGTATAAACTTATGTGAATAAGCTTGAGGTCATGCGATAATATCAGTTATCCTGCGATACTAACCAACTCCTATCGGCCTCGGATATTATGGCATTTGGGTGATGCGGAGCTTTTATAGATGTTGGGTATTAACCCTTTCATATGAAGAAAGGCTGGTAGCTCTCCTTCAGCAAGTGAAGTTTTCTTTCTGCCAGGTCCAATATCAATTGCCCGAAAAGGCCATTGGCCCAGGTGAACCTACGACGGAGCATTAGCTGAACAGTCTACGCACGTACGGACTGTAGATAAGACACCAACTCACCATTGCCGGGTCCAGTCACCTGCGTCGAAACTGTTGACGCTCTCGTGTACCAGCCCGTACCCGTCGGTACTCGTCAACACCTCCTTGATCGCGTCTTTAATCTCCAGATCATCATCCGTGGTCATCGCTCGCACGATGCTGGCCATCGGCCACGCCGCGCCCGGTTTGACGTGCGGGCTGCCGATCGCATTGATGACGGGGCCGGCACACCACCACGGGTTGTTCCTGCTGAGGACGAATTTCCTCGTGTCTTGGTACACGGCGTCCTTCGCGTCCAGGTAACCGAGAAAGGGCGCCGAGAGCAGCGACGGCACGTTCGCGTCGTCCATCAGATTCTGCCCCCCGAACCCATCGACCTCGTAAGCGAAGATCTTCCGGCCGCTCGGCCCGGTCACGATGCCCCAGTGGTCGATGGCGTGTCTAATATCAGCGGCCATATCGCGCATTTGCTGCGCGAGGCCCTCCGGCGCGTTTGGCAGTCGGTCCATGATCTCCGAGGTCGACTTGAGGTACCTCGCCAACATCATGTTGGCCGGGATTTGGAAATCGAACATAGCCGCGTCGTCGCTGGGGCGGAAAGGCGACCGTACCATGCCCGTATCGTTCACGGGACTGCCTATGCCGTTGTTCGCTAGGGTCCCCGAACTACTCATCGTCTGCGACTGGAACCGGTACGGCGGCTCGAGCCATTCCCCGTCGGGCCCGTACGTCGGCCTCCTCATCGCCTCGGAGACAGACATGATCGACTGGACCGCGGGGATCCACTGGAACTTGCCGAAGAAATCCAGGTCCCCGGTCCGGTTGTAATAGTCGTGGGACACCTGCAGGAACCCCCCGAAGTCGTCGAGTTCGAAGTTGCAGGTAAAGACGATATTTCTGTCGTACGATGGGACAACAGAATAGGTGGCGCCATTGGGATTAATCGGCAGGTTCGACTCGGGCGGCGGCAGGAAGGCGTTGCAGTAGGGCGATATGTTGAGATACCGGGCCTGCAGGTTGATGACGCCCCGAAATATCGAGGCGATGTCGTCTGTCTTGTCGCTCAACACCGTCTTGTACGGCGCTATCTGATTTGCTGAGTCACGAATCCACATGGCATTGATGTCACCGGTAATGAGGAAAGCCAGCTCCTCTTTACTGTTGTTGGCTGCGAAACCGTGCCACTTCACGGCCGTGTCGATGGTATTCGGGAACGTGTTCTCAAAGAGCCGCAACAGATCGGGGTCGTTTATCTCACGTTTCATCCGTATAATGGCTTCCTCGACTTTGGTAGAGTTAAAGGTGCGGCACTGTGGCATCCCGAGTCAGTATTGGCCATTGGCGTGGTGTTTCAGGGTGATGTCGAGTCCGAGTCATGTTTCACGAGTTCTAACTCCTGAATAGGTTGCAAAAGCGACTGGCGCACTGAATAGGTACAAAGGTAACAATAGATAACTGAAATATAGTCACCTCTGGAGCCGGTCGCTGATACGCGAGTTTATAGGCGCCGGTGGAAAGGGGTCTATTCCTCGACTGTGAGTAACTTGAATAGTTCGGGCAATCCTGGCCAACTGCAAGATCAACTAGCGACGATGCCGCCGCGAAGAGCACCGTCACCAACCTTAACGACATAGTCGACGAAAGACTTTTCAAAACATCGGTCAAGTTGGAAACGCGGCGTGGGAATCAAGTAAATTTGGGAAAGTCAGACAGCACAGAATCCCGCACCGGAATAATCTTAGCAATATATGTATATTTGGTAACTACCTCATTGGCCCCGACTAACAACTGGGGCTGTTCTGAATTAGGATGCCCGGGATGCCGGGTTTGGTATAAGCCTTACGATAGTAAGTCTTGGCCGTTCAAATGGAGCTGCCCCCTGGTCACGACTGTGAAAAGGTCCAAAGATCCAAATTGGGAAGAATTCAGAAAGCGAGCGGGCATATAAGATTGTTCAGATATTGATCCATTTTACTTGAGAGTCGGTATGTATCTACCAGTAAGTAGAGGATCTAAAGGCCAAATTGGTCATGGTGGTTACTTCGGTTATACCACAAAAAATAGGGTAGTGAGTGATGCTAGCCAAGACGAATAAACAGGCTAATGTTGGGCGGCTGTGATCTGGATTTTAGTAGGTCGACACTGATGCAATGCCATTTTTGTCATTGTCGTGCAAAAGAGGGTTTTTAAAACGGAAGTGTATTGTATTGTATTTAGAAGCTGTTCTTTATCAGATGAAGTTGAAATCTTCGGGATATCAGATTGAAGACCGCATGACGGGAGAGCCGCAGTCATAGAAACCGATGGTAGGTAAGCTACTTATTGCATATTTGGTCATTGATATTTCTTACAGTGTCTTTTGAGGTAGCTTTTGATTGCGATGTATACAATTATCAGCTCGACTAGCATTCGACTAGAAGCGTAGATGTAGTTAGTTAACAAGAAAGAAGCTTGAATAATTTCAGGTTGTCTGTCAAGAGTTATTGGATTACCCATGAGACCAGACCTACGGCATTGGTCCAAACACCCTCACGTAAGATGGATGCATTCCATCACAGCTAGGGCGTATTTGCATAAATCCATCATACCATACAACTGTAAGGAATGTATGTACCCATAAACTTGTACATAACACATGCCGTTCAGGATGACGTCGTCACACAGCGCTATTTGTTAGCGCAACCAACGGCGGGGGATGACTTGCGCTGAGCGAATTTTATTCTTCATCCGAAGCTCCGGATCACCACCTTAAGACAAGCATTCTACTAATACCAAAGTAATCTAGCAGCCAAGAACCCTACTTAGAGTTCACTTCTTCTCATGTTTTTATTCACATCGCGTGAATAGCAATTGCATTTCTCCAGAATCCTCTTAATATAGGTACTTGTTTCCTTCGGCTCCAATGACCTGATCTCGTTGCCATCAGGCGATACAGCAGCATCCGTTGCTCGGTGAACAATACCAGAGTCCCCGTGTCGCCCATTCCACCCATCATCCTCATCATACACGAAGAGCTCAACTCTACACTTCGCAACTCTATCTCACGATGTTTCTTCTCACCGCACGCGACCTTCTCCCCTTTCCTACCGGGGCCAATTCGACCGACACCGTCATCTCCGGTATACACTTCAATCTCACCACCTTGAATTTCTGGAACTACACATACTACTCCAACAACACCATATCCAACGGATCGTGGTGCTTCCTGGTCGATCAGCCCTACACCCCGAAGGGCCTCTTAACAAACGGAACGTTTATCAATAGTACCTGGTGTTATTTGGCAACACAGCCCGCCGGCGCCCGAGGGAACGCCGGCGTTGGTATCGCCGTAGCCTTCGGCTTATGCCTGGTGTTCTTATTGATGAACCTTAGAAGACATGGAAAGCTGTATTTGCCTGCCGAGAAGAGATTTTATCCCATAGGCAGGAGATGGCAGTGGTACTGGGGTATTTTTATCTGCGCTGCCGCTCTCATCGGGCTCTTTACTGGAATCGACGTTGAAAGATACCGCGTACTGGAGCTGCCCATTGTGCTCAATGTCTTCTTCTGGTTCTTGATGCAGATGGGCACCATGGCCCTTGTCTGGGAGGCCGTGAGGCATTGGGGAAGCTGGAAGGAGCGCCAGTTCGTCGATCCGAACCCCTTCGTATTGAAAGAGAACGACAAGAGGGGAATGTTCGAGTTCTGGCTGCCACTCTTCTTCTACCTCTGGTTATGGCTCGTAAGTCCATGTCGCTCTATGTGGAACCAGCGTATGCTCTCGCTAACCAATGCGCCGCGCAGAACTTTTTCCTCGTCGTTCCTCGAAACTGGGGTAACATCGAACTTCAGCGAGACCCGGAGCAGACGGTCGAGTTCGCAATCCCCACGGCCACCGACGCACGTTTCAAGGCAGCGGCCTTCTGTCTGCTTATCTGTTGGTTAACAACCGTGGTCTCGCTGTGGCATTCGATTCGACACTACGAGCCTCGCAACCGGGGTCTATTTAACAGGATTATAGGGTTCATACTCTACATACCATTCCGTTTTGTGTTGTTGATGCCTCTGGCATTAGCTGTCGTCGCTTACCAGGCTCTGTCCGCATGGGACTTCAGCGTGTCTCCCTTGAACGCCAAGACCAACCTTCTCGGCATGTATCTCGGAGGTTACGCGCCTAGTCTTCTGATTATCATCATCCAGATCATCGCTGGCTTCATGCGTCCAAACGAAGACCGTGAGCTTATTCGCCAGCGGCGGACTAGGGGACAGGAGGTTGATCGCGAACTCGGGATTGTTCGAAAGCCCGCTTGGTGGCGCCGCCTCAACGGCGATATACCGGGCGGCAGCATGCGAGACCGTATCATGCGGAACGTACAGGAAGTTGGTGGTGGACGGCCCACCGCAAGGCACGTTGAGTCGCTTGCAGCGCAGAGAGCCGCGCAAGCGGAGGCTGATGCCGTTGAGATGAACGAAATGCGGCAAACGGGCAGTGTCGCCGCCAGCATCCGTACGACAGACACGGCACCACCAGCGTATACGCCATACGGTGGTAAATCTGACCAGCGGAGGTCAGAGCGTACAGTGCAACTGGCCGCTGGTCTTCTCTTCCCCGGCACAGGTCCAGAAGCAGGAGCAACTGCTCCAGCCCCCGGTACCCAGAGGGGTAGAGGCCTTGATGTGCCCAACCAATCGACTGACCGACCCGGTACGAATGGCAGGAGCTCTAGTACCGCTAGCGGTGTGTCTACGAGCGGGCCACCACAACAGGTGAGGAGTATGCTGGATATTTAGATGACGAGGAGGGATATCGTAGAAACGGTGGGGGAACGGTCAGTCTTTACTGCTCATGAGAAGCCATGATTATTGCATGCGGCGTTGGTTGGTTGGTATGTGAAATTGGGTTCGGTACCCATGGGGCAAATTTTTGGATAAACCGCGTAACGAGTTCCAATTGGGACATGAGGAAAGGCCCTGGTATATCGGATTCATATCCGACGCTCCCACGCATTTAGATAGTATTAATGGTAAAATGTTTGAAGTAGATGAAAGCCGCTGCAGCCGTTTCGCTCTTGAAAAGAGTCGGTAGACTTTCATAACTGTGCATAGGTATGCAATACCCGCGTATTGCGAATATTCAATACTCACGGGGATAATCCTAGTACACCTCGTAGACTTGTCTATTATGGATACCATCACCTTGGTAGACGCTTTGCCCTGGACATGAAGAAACTTATTTTCCAAGTGCGTTTATGGTTAGCCGTCGTGAAGCATAAGCCTTGGAACCGTAGTTTTGAAAGAGGGCTAGAGCAAGAGGGATGGTCTACGTACCTATCACGGATGACGAGCTAAACAGCCTGTTTGACTCTATGCTACATAAGCACCATTTCCGATGCCACGAATACTCAGTAAGCTCGGTAGGTAGATAAGTAGGTGCATGATCTTGAATTATGCTGTATATCAAATCAACGCCTCTAAATCTCTTGCCTCTCTACATGCGTGTGAAAGCATCCCGAGATTCTGCAGCAGATAGCTCAACTATGGCCAACCACGTCGTCTTTACTCTCTTTCTCTTCTCTTTCTTTCTTTATTTGTCATATATCTTGCAGCACCCGCATGAACGAAATCAAATGAAATCTCGAACGGAGCAGAGTCACCCACCTAGTCCGCTATTGCTCCCCCGGTGCCAACCTCCTGACTACTCTCTTCGCGTACGGGTACGCCGGCAGCGGAGGCGGAGCGGGGTCTGCCGGCGCAGGCAGGGCCTCGGTGCCGTTCCGGGGGAACAGGGAGCCGGCGGTATCGCCGGCGGCGACAGCGGCTCGCAGGCCGGTGCGGGCGAGGGCGAGGAGGGTGAAGTGGCCGCCGACGACGGGGCGGGCCTTGAAGGTGGCGACGTCGAGGGGGAAGTGGCCGGTGGCGACGGTGTCGTAGAGGTCGGTGAAGGGGAGGTCGGTGGAGGTGCGGTTGAGCCAGTAGGCGACGGCGTCGACGAGGAGGCGGCGGGTCGCCGGCCCGCAGGCCGCCGCGGCCCAGAGCTGCCAGTCCGACTTGGTGAGGTGGCGCCGGCTGTCGAGCGGCACCCCGAACGCCTGCGACACCCCCGCGTACCACGCCGACTGCATCTCGTACACGGCCCCCCGCACCAGCCCCAGGTTCAGCAGCCGGTCCGCGTACACGTTGTACAGCAGCCCCCAGCTCGACCGCCACTGGTACGCCAGCACCGTGTGCCGCCCCGCCGGCTCGATTGCCAGATCCTCCCACTGCGCGTAGTACGCCGCCGCGGTCGCGGAGAAGCTCTGCGTGTCGTCCGCGTTGCCTGCGAGCCGCGAGATTGCCGACATGGCCTGCAGCCCGATGATTCCCTTGACTGCGACGTTACGAGTTAGTACTTACGCTTTCATAGGTTCGCGAATTATCGGGGGCTCTAAGCACTGCCTTGGGAGAATTGACGCCCGAATACACCCTAATAGAGAATCTTACTCCTGAAACAGGCTTCCGGAAAAAGACTAGAAGGGAAATCAATGACTCGGGATGGTACTCACTAGCGAGGTTGGTCTGGTTCACCAGCGCTCCGGCGAAGTCATCCGTGCTGAGCTGCGCGGCCGGCACGAGCGAGAACTGGATCAGATACTGGGCGAACTGCTTCAGCAGCTGGTAGTGACTCGTCAGCCAGGCGACGTCGCCGCTGAACTTGTAGTAGGCGTAGCTCATGAGGATGAAGTTGCCGCTCTCCTCCACCGGCATGTACTCGTCGTCTCCCTCGACGTGGCCCGTCGCGTTCGGGAAATGGGTCCCGAGATCGTGGATGCAATACCCGTTGGGATAGAAGCCGCCCTCCTGGAACTCGTACAGGGGCTGGAGGGCGTACCTGAGGAGATTCGGGTTCGCGTATAGGAAGAATGGCATCGCGGGGTATAAGACGTCGACGGTTTGGATGTTGCCGTTGCTCGAGATCTCCTTCTGGAACATGAGAGGTTCCGCTGGGCTAGTTGCCGGGTCGGAAGTAGTCGTGGAAGAGGGAGGCGTTGCGAACACGTATGATCCCATAACCTGCCGTGCTGACAATGCTACGATTGCGTAGTAGGAATCCGACTCGGAGACAAAAGGGACGGCGACGCCGGTGGCGTTGGTTGGCTCCAAGTACCCGTAGGCGTTGGAAGAGTCGAACACAAACTGCTGTCCGAATTGATCAGTCCCGTTCAGTACATCGTGTCGGGAAGGATCCGAGTCACTTGTCGATCGAGTTGTGTTCCGGTAAACAGGCGTCTCATTACTATGGTAAAAGGCGTCAACATCTGCTCGGAGCCGGGTCTCGAATTGGTTGCCAAGCTTCTGGACGACGGCAAAGTCATCCCAATGGAAATGGATCATATCATGCATCTCACCATAGCACGTTAGCCACCAAGGTGCCAAGTTTGTAACGCCGCCTTTGTGGAGGTATTTTATAACCGGATTCTGGATCGAGCCAACAGTGTATCGAACCGAAGCCTCCATTACAATGCCCATATCATGGGCGAAAGCATACACAGGGCCCGAGTTCCCAAAGCCACGAGTTGCGGGCCCGCCGTCATTGTTAAGGATAGGGTTATTAACGAACCCGAACCGGACGCTTGTCGCCGAGCCGCTCTGATATGTGAAGTTTGTAGCTCCCATAGGACTTGTCGTATATGAGAAGTTCCCCCACTGAGGAAAGTCTGCCACCTCACCAAACAAGTAAGAATCTCCCCTCTGTAATATCCAAGTAAAGATCTCAGCAGATGAATCAGTGGAGTTTCCGGTTCTGCTCACGGGCGACCCGCCTTTGTAAATCTCTTTCACAACATCATACTCAAAACCCGTCCCAATCCAGTCCGAATTGACATCCGAGTAGAACTGAATGTGGTGCGGTAGGCCATCATTAGACCGAACGCTGGTTGTGAGGTAGCTCAAGGGGATGGAGCTTCGGCAGATATCCATTGGGATGACTGGCGAGAAGAAGCTCGCGGTGATGGTGACCGGTCCAGCTAAGAAGGTGAAGTTTGAATACTGGGAGTCGAACTTGACCTCTTGCGGTATTGACGAGTTGAAGCTTGCCAGTTCGGGCAAGTCGCTGATTGCGGCGCCCATATATTCGTATGAATTGCCATCTACTACGACTATGCCTTCCCATCCTATGCTATTGCCGGGCCAGAACATGGGAGTATGGCCATTAAGAGCCGCGTTGTTTACTGTGGAGGTCCAGGCACTGGTGTAAGGGCTCCTAACAGCCAATGGTACGGCCGGTGGTCTGAGAGGGGTGTATAAAGGGAGATTCTGACCATCGCTGGTAGTGAAATTGAGCGTAACGTTTCGAGTCAAGTAGAAAGCTTGGGCAAAAGCAATAGGCAAGAAGGCGAGCACACCGACTATACGGACCATCAAGATTCCAAGGATACGCATGGCTCTCTGCTGTGGTGTGGATGAAAACAAGAGGTCGGCTGGAGCGATAGATATTTCTAACAGACGTCGTACCTGCATCAGCAACAGGGGCACGATGCATAGACGACTTCATAAGCCCGTGTAATTGACCCTATCTGCTAGGCACAGACTTGAAATCTCGGTAAAGAATGCCGATAAGACAAACAATCAATTTCACTGATGACTGGATGGTCATTGTGTGTACATATGCGGAGGCACCGGACGTAAGGTCCAGTCCATGGATGACAAAGAGATAGATGAGAGATGGGATGTCGACAGAGACGGTTGAATGTAAGGTGCGGCAGCAGAAATTCCCGGCAATAACTGTTACATCTACCTAGCTATCTACAGAGATCCCGCGTCAACGGTGTCTGTACAGTCACCCTGCATAATGCAGTTGTAGTCATTAGCGTTGCATGCTATATAAGATGGAAATGTGTGACAAGACTGGACGAGAGCTTGGGTGACGGGCGTTGGATACGGGTTTGATTAGAAGTGCTTCACTGGATGAAGATAACGACTGACTACGAAGAAATCAAGAAGGAAACCAAACCTACATTTATGCCGAACGATATAGTCAAGTTATAGACTGTTCATCTTTGCCTACGAGAAGTGCATTGGTGTACTTAGTCTGCTAATCTACATACTTGGGAACTACCTCCGGTGTTAGGAAAATGGTGGGGCACGCTGTCATTGGTGGCCTGGGTGGTGGGTTTGCCCTTTTTGGCAATCATTTAAGACGTTGAGGGGACAGCATTCTAGGCTCGAGGCAACCTGGCTCATACGCACATGTATGTATAATTCCACGGTTACTGATGGTACTTGATAGTACCGGCATGGTACCCACAGCTCGGGTCGCAGATAATATATCTTTACAGTTTTAGAACTACTAGTGTTGGGGCGAAGCCGGATTGTATATGCAACTTGCAGGTTCTAGAGCATCGTCGGTTAATTGCTGCCTATATTCAATCTTGTATCTTTATCTTACTAACTTATCTACTATCCATCTTGAACATACCATGTTACGTCCTCTAACAATTTTCCCAATGTAGGCTAGGTCTATTCTCCATCGAGACATCGTTATCTGAGTTGAGTGCAATACCAAGAGACCTAAGTTCGATCTAGATGTGTTCATACTGCAACTGTTATTACTTCGTGCAACAGCATCGCTTATTCATGCATATATAAGTGCGGAGTTGGACAACACCTGTTTTGGTTACATTCCGAAGTACATAAGTTACATACGTACTAACAACGATGGTGTATAATATCCTTATATGTGCCTGTATTACATGCTAAGTAGTATCTTGGCAGTATGTGATCTAGCTGTCGTTTGAATTCCTCCGAGATACCTACATAAGTACCCCCTTGAATAATATGATTCTATAATTATCATGGGATGAATTCAATAAAAGGCAGTTAGCTTGCGGACATCATCGACGCTGATAACCGGGAGTAAGATAACCCCAGTAGGCTGGCTGTATTACAATAAGTACATATCTCCTACGCAGCTATGAAAGAGATAGTCGCATAAGTGGCATCTGTGGTGTCCATAACCAACTGCACCCACCACCCAACAAATATACCTATCCATATCATGTGCTACTCTCACATTAAAGTCCTTGCCCTATTTCGTATGACAGTCTTCTTGTTTAGTTTGCTTTCTTTTCCACGTCCGTAGTTCTCAATCCAATGCCCAGGACAAACAACAGTCGTGCCACGAATAAGCCAACTCCTATAGCATCGTTTGAGCCCCAATTCTCCGCTTGCTGCAGTGCGTCCCAACCACCATGGTCGCGCAGCCACACAGCCTTAGATACCACCAGCGACACGTCTACCACCCAGATACAGAACTGGGTTACTTTCCAGATGTTGACGTCTTGGGAGTAGCGTAGCAGGACGGCGCTAAAAAGCCCCGTCAACATGAACGACGACGCTATCAGGTGAAACAGAGGTGCAAGGTCAGGGTGGTATCCCACCGTTGCGTGGGGGAGAAACGTAGTCATTACGGCGTCCGGAGTCGCCCAATTGAGGTACACAATCTGGAGACAGAGGATGGGATCAATCCATGTGAAGATGATTCGGTAGATAAGCGGGATATGAGTTTGCGTGTTTTGTGCCATGGTGACTGGAGTACGACGACTTGAAATGAACTGAATTCGGCCCTGTAGAAAAGAAAGAGAAATCGAGTCGATATCGAGGCGGCGCATTGTCATCAGTTATAAGACAGCTGAAAAAGAAAAATGCTGGAACACCCGGCAGCCCGGAAGGATTGCTTGGCGGATCTACGCCAAGCTCAGCCAACATGACGCTATGGTGGCTCTCGTCACCAACATGTTAGGTTTCCCGGTTAGTGCAGCTGGAAACTAACACTGCAGCTGGAAGCTGACAGACTCACTGGTATCTGATATTTCTCCTATGTCTGTGCTCAATCTCGACCTAGTGAACTCCCTCCCTCTTCCAGTATGTACCTACGTGGCACAGTTAGCCAATAGACAAACTTCGACGGTTATACAGCACGTCTCAAGCGTTACAAGCAACGTGACGTGACGTGATACTGTAACAACGCGGAACAGAGGTATGTGCAATACGCCAGCGGGTGTCAATATCGGCGAGTTGACACATGGTTGACCGCCGTTGTACGTATGCAAGGAGCCAGGAGAACCACTTTAGCGTCCAGACTTCCTGTTGTTCTTCGGGTCCTTCGGACTACAGTTGCGAAACTCGCTCCTCTCTATTCCACGACGACTATTGTGTAAACGCGGTATTCAATGTGTCTAACATGACACGGTTTCTGGGTTTGAGTCGCCAGCAACCCGAAAAACTAGCCATATTTTCGATACGCCTACGTAAAGCACTAATAGTTATAGATACGGTATGCCTACAACTCATTAGTCTTTCGAGATTTCAGTGTGGCTCGCAGATTGAGATATGGAGGGACCTAAGATAGTGACGAGAAGCTCGGCGATAAGAAAAGATCGGTGATTTCGTTAGAAAGTTCGGGGATAAAGCTTCGCTAGTGGATTACATAATATACATCAACCGCAAAAAGCTCGGGGTCGGCAATTTCATGAGAGCTTCTCGGTGTTTGCGACAACATAGTACGCCAAAGGTTCTCAAGGTTGAAGTCTTCAATCTACTTCACCTTCTAATAACCCTATGATTTCCTTCAAATCTTTATAATGTCATTATGTCCGATCATCTTAAACCCGTAACTCACAAACGCCGACGGCCAGCAAAAAGCTGTGAACCATGTCGGGTAAGGAAGGTCGGGTGTGATAGAAGACTACCTTGCAGTCGGTGCCAGAAAGCAAGAGCACCGCTACTGTGTTCGTATAAGTCAGGCAGTCCCATAAACTCATCATCTAGTACCACACAGGAGGATATCCCGACCGGTGGTCTTCGTTCCGAGCGGGATACTGGGGATGTACCATCAAATAGTACCAATCATTGCCTCTGTGTCTCGGACAGGCTATCTCAAACTCAGGAGGGCCAGACTTCTAGTCTACCTAAACAACATGATCAGTCGCAGCCGTTCTTGCCCCCGGCACCTGATGGATCTATAAGACTGAACGCTACTAGCGGTACACAGAATCTAGAAGAGAGAATATCTAGGATCGAGCAGCGGGTATCAGCATTAACACACAATGGTGTGAGCTCTGAGAACACTGGGCTATCTATCATCTTACCTCGGCCGTATCTACGTGTAGATCATGAGAAGACCCGATTGTTTGGGCAAGGTCATTGGGTTCATACGCTTGAGCAGGTATGCTGGGTGACACATCGTTAACCTCGATACATAAACAGTTGCTTACAGTTTGTAGTTTCATATTCTGGCTAGGATGCAGGCCAAACCATACGGCTTTTTTGACAATACTCAGGCCGAGACTAGCAAGAATCTGAGAGAAGCTGCTAACGCGCGGCGCTTGGCCAAGAATCGGCAGTCTAGCAAAATCCAAGAACTTTTCCCTGATCTCTCAAGCACCATACCGGCTAAAGATGTTTGTGATCAAGCAGTAGAATGTTACCTACGTTCCTTCGAGCCCATATTCCGTATCCTTCACGTACCCTCGTTCATGTACGACTATCAAGAGTACTGGTTCCATCCCTGCTCCTCGCCAACCTCATTCTTGATGAAACTACTCATGGTCCTCACCATTGGGGCCGTATTTGTTCCAGATCGAGCTGTTTCTAATCAAATTAGACACCTGGCGCGTGACTGGGCTTACGTCGTGCAGTGGTGGCTGGTAGGACCTACTGAACGCGACGCAATGAGCCTGGACGGGGTTCAAGCATTCTGTTTGCTTATCTTAGCCCGGCAGGTGAATTCGCTCGGTGGAACAGCTTCCATCGCCACCGAAGCTCTTCTCAAGCTGTCATTCACGTTAGGATTGCATCTAGATCCGAAGACTGTCGGCCCCATGACGAACTTCCAGTCAGAGATTCGCAGGCGCCTTTGGGCTACAGTGCGTGAGCTGATCCTCATAACATCCATAAACTCGACATTTCCCCTTTTGATCTCGTACGATGACTTTGAGTGTCGGCCACCTTCGAACATCAAGGACGTCGACCTACAGACCGATAACGGGCTGTGTTCTGTCTCACAAGCCGATAATAGGGACTTGGACTTGGACTGTTCGCTGCAACTTCTTTTGCTGAGGTCCCTCTCCTCGCGTATGAAAATGATCCGCCAGCTTAACAACTGTAATCGGAATTATCCGTACGAACAGGTTTTGGCATTCGGGGATGAATTAAAAGCATGCTGTCGCGAGATAGCAGTATTCTTCCAGTCGGCTTCCTCGACCCAAGACCGACCTAGTCCGTATTCCGATTTCCATCGGAAGTTCCTCGACACGTACATGAGGGTGATCGTTCTGTTCATACACAGACCGTTCCTGATTGGTACGCAGAAAGATCATCGCTTCTACTTGGCTCGAAAGGTGTGCTTGGAGTCATGCATTATTATCGCGTCTTATGCCGATGGTATAAATCTGCCGTCGGAGGCACTGGATGACTTTTCGCGTCTGTGTTCCCGAGGAAATGGCTTTTTCAAGGGACCTTTGGGTCAAGACGTGATTTCTGCTATTGCGCTCGAGATTGTCACGCAGATGGAAGAAGAACAAATCCCAGGTGCCCAGAAGTCGCCCGAAGCAGAAACCGCCGATCCGCTCGTCCAGCTCGCGCGGGCTAACAGGCGGCCTCTCATCCGAACCTTGGAGCATATTCGGGAGCAGTGGCGGCATATCATTATTTTGGGCCGGCCGAGTTTGAAACAATTCATATTTCTCTCAGTGATCCTTAGCCAGATCAAAGCAAAAGAAGCTGGCCAGGACCCGAATCCGCTCATCCACGAGACTTTGAAGACAACTTTAAAGGAATGCGCCACTATGCTCCAAGAGTCGGGGGCGTACTCGGAGGGCTCGGGATCGACGGGTGAATTCACAGATGATACGAGTCCTTATAGCACGGATATGATGAGTATCTTTGGCTTCGACTTCAACGCGCTGGTAAGCTGCTATATCTCACTGAGACACTTCGAAATTTTGACCTTTGTCTGTTTGGCGTTAGGATCCGAGCTCGATTTTAGATATCCCCGATGCGCTCGACTTTTCTAACCTATGTGACAATGCGGCTATACCGCCATGAACTACTAGCCGAAATTTGAACCCGAGTTAGTGCGGAAATGATTTAATGATTGGTTCACGTCAAAATGCAATTGGAAAGTTACGAGCCTCCAGTAAAATAGTGTTGATGAGATGGGATTAATATATATCTATAGTTGGGTATTCTGAGCTGTTCCCCCCGGACATTCCTGCTTTTCGATATACTAAGACATAGCCCGACAGGTTGATGCACACTCCTCTACTAGCCAGAAAACAGTGTTGGACCGGGCATCGGGTAATCCGTAACTGTCGCATACGGGCTGAAGAGGATGCCCGGGTCCGTGTTCTTGTAAAGCTCGGTGCCGAGTGTCCCCTCGGGCTTCGCCGTGCCCGAGCCCTTAATCTGAATATTAAAGCACTGCGGGTAGCTCTGGGCGCCGTTAAGCTCGAACCCGCCGTGAAGGGCGATGATCTCGTGGCGAAGGACGTAGTTCCCGGGGGCGATGGAGGCCGGGATCGTCGTGGTCCAGGTGTTGTTGTTGGCGATGAGGTCGCCACTCGCCCACACCTGCGTATCGTAGTCGATACCCTTGGCCTGGATCTTGACCCACTTGAGCTTCGTCTTGTCGGCCGTGCTGCAGTCGCCGTCGCACGCGGCGATGTAGTCAATGATGGGCCCGTACGGGTGCGGCCACTCATCGGGCCCCCATATGAACTGCACGGTGTCGCCGGCCGAGACCGGGGTCGTCAGCTCGCCCGGCGCCGCGTTCTTGTGGCAGTTGATGTCGTCCGTCTGGTAGGCATCGGGCGCGACGAAGCCGATGTCGAGGTTCTCCGCGTACCAGGCGGCGATCGGGGGGATGGGCTTGCCGTCCTGCTTGCCCCAGTAGTAGTCGAGGAGGAATCCCTGTTCCTCTACGCCGTCGACAACGTAATTCGTGACAAAGCCGTGGCCTAGCGCTCTGGTGACGAGGGCACCAAGCAAGGCAACGATGGACACGGTGGAACTGGGCATGATGGAGGAAGCAATAGTCGATTAGTATTTTCGAATGGCTAGTCGCATAGGTGAGGAAAGGCCCAGCAAAGAGATGGCTCGTTAGAATCTTATACTGATTCTAGCCTTGCATTCGAAGTGCCTTTACGCGTCTCGGCTATTCTAACATCGCGTGTCTAGACTCCCATCCCTGATGCATGCAACGCTCAGATCGTTCGATATCAAAATGTCGTGCAAATACCCGGCGGCATATTAATCTCCGGCGTCCAGTGGCGGAAGTTAATGTATCGCTGGTGCCAAATGCTTCGGATTTTGGCACCAAAAGGGGTCGCGGAGCTCAAGCCGCCGTGTACGGAGCTGGGTAACCCGAGGCCACGCGTCGAGCCTCAAAACCACCGTGGCCGGGTCGCCTCCGGACTTTACCGATATTTTCACCTCCTGAAGGAGCTATTGCATCTCCGTGTGTCGGTCTATGTCCTTCAAATCTAGAGCTGTATGGAGGAGGCCAAGGACGGTCTTGTCGGGTTGTGAGTTTGGACAGCTTCTCCAAGGGTCCACTTCTCGTCGGTGAGAGACCTCAAAACGGGACGTGTGAATGAATGGTATGCTATCTCTCCATAGTGCACTGCCGTAATTGTGGCATCCTTGCAACAGCTATAGCGACTTACGTATATATCCTATTCACTGCATCGATAAGTCGCACATCGAGATCAGGGCCCACTAGATGTTGCCAGTTCACTACTCAAATACACAGGTACCTGATGTTTATAACCGCCGGGGGAAGACGATCATCAAATTAACAAGACGATTCGATTACGCATTACTATTAGTGCTTATAACCAGATAGAGTTTAGTGTCTCAGAAGCAGTCTTAACACAACATGCCAATAGTCCCGTCGAACTTTTTTTGCGCCTCATGCAGATGCGAGCCCATACATAGGTCCCCGAGCTCAAAGCTTCCTCCGTCTCACTCTCAGCGTCTCAGACATAGGCGGTGCGATATGCCCGAAGAACCATCTATTCACGGGGCGTCGAGGAATGGGTTCGATCTCGTAGAGCAGCGCAATATGGGCCAAGGCGATTTTCAACTGGTTGGCCGCAAAGAATCGACCCGGACTATATCTCGGTATTAGCCCAAACTCCTCTCACCACCGGCATGGCCCCGCTTGCTCGCCGGGACTTACCAAGCATGAGAGCCGTGGCTGAAACCCATGAACTTCTCACTCGTGTTGACGAGTGCCCGCGGCCGCCTATTCCCGTCCGCGGGCGGCCCCACAAAGCGGAAGGCGTCGTACCTCGCGGCGTCGGCGTACACGGCCTCGTCGTGGTGCACGCTGTAGCCCGAGACGCCGACCTTCGTGCCGTAGGGGATGTGCGAGCCGTCGGGTAGCGTGACGCCGCCGCGCGCGACCACCATCTTCATGATGCCCCGCTCGATGAAGCCGTTGAGCCGCAGGCTCTCGCGCAGCGCCGAGTCCACGTGGGTCATGCGTGCCAGGCTCGTTTTGGACCATGCCGCGTCGCGCGTCTTCGTCTGCTCCGGCATCGTCTCGCGCAGCGCTTCGTCGCGCATGGTGGCGAGGGTGCTTGCGCACTCGGGCGAGGAGGCAAGGTCGAAGAGCGCGTTGGTCAGCGTGATGACGGAGGACTGGATGGCGGCGAATGAGAGCACGGAGAAGCGGCAGGCTATCACGCGGGGGTCCAGCTCCATGGCGTTGACGACCTGTTTGGCAACGGCATGATCGATCGCCCATTGTATGTAATCGTTCTGGTGGATGAGGGTTAGATACCCAGAAGTATGAAGCGCGGGTGTGAGCATACCGGATGCTTGGAATCAACCAGTGGGAGGTTTGCCTGCGAATTCTTCAACTGAGAGAGTCGCTCTCGAATAATCGGAAGCAGGAACTTCCGACACTGGAGATACTTGACATAGTCGTAAAGAGTAAAAACGGGCGCGACAATCCTGAGAAACTTCTTAGTCCATTCGTTGGGTAGGGGCTGGATGTCCTAGTGGCACTTACGGCTTAAGAAAGCTGGGAAACAGGCTTATGGCTGCCGCAACCAGAACCACATTTCTGATGAACGAGCTACAAGCCTCCAGGAATTTCACGTTACGGCATAGCGGCAACCCCATAAAGACCCTCGTCGAAAGTCGGGTGACGACGGTGAGCATGGTATCATATATCTTGACCTCACGCCATTCTTCAGTGTCTACACCCCATGTTTCCTCGAGGCACAAATTCACCTCCTCGACGATATCGTCCGCGAAGGTGTTGATCTTCTTGGTGAGCTGGTGCTGAACAATCTCTGGGTGGACGGGGTCGTCAACGAGTGTGGCATGCAAGAAGGTGTATTTGGCCTCGAGGAATTGCCGATTGACCATATCCTGACTTAAGACTGAATATGGTTGCTCGAGGAGCCAACGGATCTGCGAAGTCGGCAGGATGACCTGGGGGCCATTGAGAAAATAGGGCAGCACGTAAGTCTGGCCATGCTTGGAATACTACCGAAGATCGTCAGTGTTCACGATAGCGTGACAACACTTGCAGGGACTAGTCAGACCTTGTTGTAACCCTCGTCGAGGAGAACTTTAAGATTAGTAATGCTGGAGAGATTGGCTGTAGCTCGGGCAAGCAAGCCAGTTCCCTGTTCCATGCCCACCCATGGAAGGTTGGCTGGCAGCGAAGCATCGGAGAATAGGCGGCGGATAAGCGTGGCTGAAACAACAGCCAAAATGGTGATCAGGAATGCTACTAAGGCGGCTAAGATAGCGCCTAATCCTGTGTAGTTGAGAATTACCATGCTTGCGTATGGACCCTGATCTTGTCGGGATAAGTGGTCAAGAAGAAAAGGTCTGATATCATGCTCAATTCCGAGTCTCTAATAAGATACTTATCATGCACCACCGAATGTAAGCAATAGACACTGAGAGACTTTATACATTCCATCTTGAAGCGGTTTGGCTTGGTTGCTAAACATAGTGTATTCGACGCGCACTTGGCGAAAGAATTGTTAGTAAGAAAACCGTACATGAGATATGTTTGCTAAATAAATTGTAGTATTGACAATAGTATTCAATAGTAGTCTAAGGAGAGACAATCCCGCCTGACTAATAACAGAGCTATGCAGTTTCAGGATATCTTGATTCCAGGCCATGAAAGAAGCAATGAGCGTTCCACGAGGAATCTGGAGACGAGTATTTGGCAACAAGCACTTCTATAAACGTCTTCTAAGCATCTTCTAATCGTTGCAGCCAGAAATATTTGTCGCCAGCATATCCCAGTCATGGTGATTGGGGGGCGAAGCTGGTTCCTGGAGTTTGAATCAATTCGCCTCAACTATAGGTGGCCACATCTGTAACATGTTCTAGAAAGAATTTCCCCCGTATTTAAGGATAGTGTGTCGTATGCAAAGAAGGAAACACAAAGTCACATGTCTGGAAGCGGATGCAATATTGGTAGAGACAGGACCTATTTTTGAAGATAAGGCATGTCCAACAAACAGTCAAAGGCTATGTGATATAGTCTAGTTTCATATACGCAATAGACAAGCCGATTAGCTCTCCTAGTTAGACGAGGTCGATGGAGGTTGGCCGAAAAGCTCCACGTTCAGTGACGACTGATAGAAAATAGGCTATTCATTTTCAAATAAGTCCGTGTCGAAGTTACTTAGGATGATTGGTAATGGAAGCATTGAAAACTTGCATCGTCATAACGCAAGGTGAATGATGTTACCAGTATCGCATATAGACTCTCGGGATTCGTCCGGGACCAGTCCGGGATCGTCGGTGACGGAGTCTCGGGACCAATCAGTTGCCAGATCTGGAGGCAGAACCGAGTGATCACCGCAAATAGGACAGAGATAGCTGGATGGGGTGATCAAGCTATACGAGCAGCAGGGTTTCGGATATCGATCACCTGCAAGATCTATGCGAGCGTCCAGACGATTGGGCAAGCCACCAACTTGCCGGCAGTTGAGACATCATTCATTCGTTTACATAACTTCCTCTGGCCGGCATAACACGACGGCAGGGGGTTCACTAGGCCATCTAGCCAGCCAGCCTACCTGACGCCACCCGTAGCTATGACTATTGAACTACAACCAGCGTAGACTGCGGAAAGGAAAGGGGCTTGTAACCGAGCATCGCTATATGAGCTCATATAAACTGGAATCATAACTGCCAATCAAATCCTTCATCCTCCAAGACTCTGTCAGTATTGGTGATTGCATATGCGTGTCAACTGAACCCTATCATGAGAGCCACGTCGCAAATTCCCTTGGTCCCTCGCGATCTGATTCGAGCTTATCAAGGCCTAGAAGGACCCTGAAAGGACGGATAACCGTATATGTGCAAATACGTGAGACATGGCGCCTGTCTCAGTCGGCCCGGAGGATATCTTCCAATTCGGAGGCCGGCTTGCGCAGACCGTAACAAACGGATCTCATTCAATGGCCGCTGAGATTTCAACGACTCTTCGTTTATGCCACCGCAGCAGAAAGATCCAAAACTAGCTTAATACTTCGAGAAACCTCTGTATTTTATCGTGATAACTACCAGCCCTCGGATCCCTAGTAGTATACACTTTGATTCGTCGAAACGGCTTCAGCTAGACACTTTCAAAATATCCTTGTGGCGTACTTATTCCCATAATTTGACTTATGCCTTCATTCTCATCCAACTTAGAACACCTATGTGCCTATGTAGGTAGTTGGCCATCAACTCCAGCAGGCGTAGGCGCTGTACGATTTGGTAGATAATATGCGTTGGATGTCTTACAGCTAACAATAGCTCTGGTTGAATCGTGTTTCTTGGTGATGTCGAACCCCAACAAATATCTTATTAGGGATATTATTCAAGTAAATACTTGACGATGGTTGATTACCGATCGGGGGATATATCGAAAGGGAAAACGGGTGATTTGATACCGAAGTTCATATCTGTCAGAAGCAGCTTAAGAGGTTTGGAGGTGGTATCGAAGCATTAACGAGTCGATTCGTGATGTTTGGCGTTTCGATATTGACGTATTAAAGATCATTGGAAGTAGAGTTGACTGATAACTTGATGTATAATAGGCAGCCCCTGAGTTGTTTGTTGTACGTGATTCTAGAACGGGGTTTATCTCCGTGCTGTGTGGGATATCAGTCACCGAAGAGAAAGCTGCTAAAACATGATGTAGCCTTACTATCTGAGATGACCGCCATTTTGAAGTTCCCAATCCTTACTTGCAGGCAACTCGACGGGATCTAGTGCTGGCCGTGTAGGGCTGTCAGTCAGCAGCTCTGAACTGTGACCGCAGCGAGACCCTCAACGATAAGTGGCATAGCAGCGAGATATCGTAGGCGTCTACCACACCTTAGAAAGGGGTGGTATCAGCATCCCTACCTTTATTGTATATGAACTTAGAGATTCTCTGTCGTACAAATAATTGTCAGCGGGAAAGATTGGGGACACAAAGTATGTACATACCAGCCTTTGTAACAACATCCTTAATTGAGGCCACGAAACTATTGTATCAAGCATCCACATTGTGACTTGAGGTCTACTCGCTCTACAGTACCAACACATCAGTCAGCAATGGCCATGGTCGCCCCATAGGCATGATACAAAGGTCATAGAGATCATGAAAAGAGGGATAGAATGACAAAAGAAGCTATAGTACACCGAAGATAGAGTAGTCGATAATGTCGACCACTGATTCAGAGCATTGGATATTGTGATAGATAGGTTTGGGTGATGATAGAGTTTAGAGGAGAGAATTAAATCCAAAGTCTGATCTAAGATACCCGAGTAAATCTAAACTCTCACGTTGGTGTCGGATTGCGAAGTCGCTTCCTTTGCCATTTAGGCCAACGACGGAAGGAAACACGATCGTATCGTGGCTTATGAATCATTACCCACGATAATAAACCGAGCAAGGAAGCGAATGGTCTGTTATTAGCGGCTTTCCTAAGTAATAACTGGAAAGTTCCCCCTCCTATGGCAACGGGACCCGTAGCTACGAATCTACCTAAGTAATTATATATTAGGTACTTTATAGATACTACAGCATAGAACATGGCGAGTTATGTGGAACGGAATTACGACATCTTTGATAGAGCCCCGAAGTTGTCGCTAGTTACAATACCCAAGTGTGACTCGCTTGAGCTTATCTCTGCTAGGAATAACACTTAAGAGGGATGGCTATTCAAGAATGGTTGCGATCATTTATTTACGTACTTATGCATTGCCTATAGAGGTACATGTAGGCATGATTGAATAGGAGGCTAAGCAATCTTACTGTGTATGTATTATAGGCTGTCATAGCATCGATCTAAACGGTTCAAAGCCACCGTTTCCCACTCCGTTCGCCGTGCGAATTTATTGATGTGACGTCTCACTCTTGACTGGCTGGCTGTCTAACCAACAGACGAGTTGGGGTTTTCTGTCTGACACTATCGGGTTACCTAGCGTCCCAGCGTTCTGGTTCGTGGCTTAATAGCTGAAGTTGCTGTGCTACGCAACTTAGGCACACAGGCGGGCTTCTGGAGATGAAGCTATTCCCGCCGTCCCGGCCGAGCCGTGCACATGTCTCGCGCGTAAGAGGATTAATCGTTTGCGAGTACCACCAACACATGTCAAGAGAAAAGAATCAACTTCGACTTTGGACGTCATTGCACGACCTACTAACATTCTCTCCCCAACTTCTGGGGGTGACGTATGCAAGAACGCTATGGATATAAGACATCCCATGGGCCATGTATAATGATACGCACAAGCACACATACACACACGTATTTCTATATATATAATGTTCGACTCGAAGATGGTATAATTTCGACCCTCGGTATCCTACGATTCTCAGCGTTAACCACAATAGCCCTCCTACAACTTGACCCCAACCACCCCGTCCCACCCGCTACAGCATCAACAATGCTCCCACGCACCCTCCCCATCCTCCTCCTCACCACACACCCCCTCCTCGGCACCTCGCAGCGCCCCCCGAGCCCTTCCCCCTCCTCCCCCTCCGGCCTGCTCAACGGGCCGCCGCCGCCGTTCCTGCAGACGCCGGACCCGTCGCTCGAGTGCGCGGGCATCAACGGCGGGTCGCTGCAGTGCTGCGACGGCAGCCTGGCGGGGGACGTCGAGCCCGTCGTGCTGCTCGCGGGCCTGCTCGGGTACCCGCTGAACCCGGATGATGTTAATGGGGTTTTGTGTGAGTACATGCATATATACCTACATAAGTGCAAATCTGCCTGCCAACGTGGCAGAAGAAGAAAGATGGAGGTTTCTGATAAGGAGAGAGGAAGAGAGGGCTGGATGTAGTTGTTGATGGACTGACTGACTGGCTGACTGAGGTTTATAATAGGTCATAATAGTGGGAACGCGGATGCGTGTCCGGGCGTCAAGCTGTGCTGTCAGGTTACGGCGTTGGTGAGTTCGGTTCCTTCCTTTGATGGATGAGATTATTTCATCTCGTCTCGTTCTGGGCTGTGGGTTAGTTAGTTCGATAGCTGATGGAAGCCTAGAATCCGCTTTTGTCGCTCTATTGCCAGGACTATTGAGGGAGGGCTGAGTCAGATACGATTGCTTGTCCCCAGTGTGTTTGGTCCTGAGTAGGGGAGGAGGCATGGCAATGGGTCTCACTAAGACATAATCTGCGATACCTGGAGGCACGGGTGCGAGTTCAAGGCCGCGGATTCGGCTAAGCGGATCTTAATATTCAGGATTTTCGAGGTTGGTGTTTGTGTCTAAAGGTATGGTGTAGTCTATAGGGTTGTACATAATGATACAATGTCGATCCGTGAGCACCTCGTACCGCGACGTAGCGCGAGCTAACCCCAATGTAAAATATGCTTGTGTGATGCTTGTTACACGTGTAATGCAATGCTATTTATTACTTTTTTCGTTTGAGCGTATTGATCGCCATCTCTATGAGGCCGTCTTTCGCTTCGCTGTCCGGAAACGTACCGACGGCCGCGATAGCCCGCTGCGAGTAGTCCTCGGCTAGCGCCCTTGTTTGTTCGATCCCGTCGCTTTGGAGGACCAGTTCGCGTGCCTGACGCCGGGTTAGCGAGTTGCGGGCGTGGGACCATAGACTGACCGACTTACCCTTTGCACGTCTCCCTCCTGCGCGAACTTCCTCCCAACCAACGCGCCCAGGTCAGGGTTCACCTTCCATGCAAATAATAGGGGTGCGGTGGCGAGACCCAGCTCCAGATCTGCGCCGGCCGGCTTGCCTAACTCCTTCTCCGACCTCGTATAATCCAGCATGTCGTCCACCAACTGGAACGCCAGGCCTAGGTTCTTGCCGTAGGTATACGCAGCCTCGACGGTGGTCGCATCGGCCCGGCCCAGGAGCGCAGCGGCCCGGCACGATTTCGAGATCAGACTAGCCGTCTTGAGGTAGGTCTTTTGCAGGTAATATGTGAAGATGTCCTCGGACCACTGAGGATTCCGCTCGTCGCGCGCGGTGTTCTTCAGCTGCATGAACTCTCCTTCGACCAGGTTCGCTATCACGGTCGCCAGGAGCTCGACCACCTCGGCGTTGCGCAACCGCGCCAGAGCGACCGACGCTCTCCCTAGAAGAAAGTCGCCCGCCAGGACAGCCATCTTATTCCCGAACTCGCGATTCGCCGATGGGGATCCCCGCCGGGAGACAGAATGGTCTAATACATCGTCGTGAAGCAGCGACGCCGTATGGATGAGCTCCGTAATCTCAGCCAGCCGGCGCTGGGATGGGAGGATGTCGCTTTCTGTGGACTCCGGTTGTGACGAAAAGCTGCTGAGAGGCGACGAGGGATTGGCGTCGGCCAAAATGCCGAGCGGACTTAAAGACGAGTTGATCGTATCCGTCGTCTCGGTAGGCGCCGGCGCTGGCGCCTTCGGACATAACGCCGTCGCCCTGGACATGAGTAGCACTATGAGAGGCCGTACATGCTTTCCCTCGGCCTGCGTGTAGTACTTGGCGGCTCGGTCGAGGGAAGGATGGCCGGAGCCTAACAACTGACGGATATTACCCGTCAAGAATTTCATTTCCTTGGCGACAATCCGGAGGGGGTCAATGGGCAATTCGGACTTGGTGGCTCGAGTGACGGCGTTGGTGACCATGTTGGAGGCCACCGACACGGCGGCGGCCCATGCTGAAGACCGCCTTGGGGAATTGTGATATAACGATCTCGATATACGTATTCTGAGGTCCAAAGACGCAGCCCTACGGCAATCTGAACAGGGAGAAAAGACGGAAGGTCGGCCGGCTGCACGAGTCTTTAGGAGGGCCGAGGCCCGGGTTCGAAGCTGCATAGTGTCTAAAGCTCGGCCTCGACCTACTATTAATATTAACGAGATAGAATCGTTCTATAGCAGCCGTACAAAGTGGAACCAGTGCATTGGCGTTATAAGTGGTCAGGGTCGGCAAGTCGAGGCGGTTTGGCTGATCGAACGGTCTGCTGATTATTAACGAAAAAATTCATAGCTGAAGCAATCATCGTCGTAATTGAACCTTACTGGCAGGTGTGGCGCAGGCACGCAAGGTAGCTTTGGTCCATAGGTACCTACTAGCCTAACCTAGGTACATGCCGAGGTATGGCTGGACACGGCGATCGGGTTGGTAAATACCGACTTCGTGTGGTGTGGCTTAGGCACCTCATCGTCCGCCGTCTCTACTTAGCAGTAAGCAGATGCTAAGCTCAGATTAACTAACTTCCTGCAGCAAAACACCTTGCTCAATCAACATCCTCACAATGGTCCTTCTTACTATGACATCCTCCATAGTGGAGGCATTGGAGACATCACCTGAGCCAAGCGGTTCTGATGTCTCACATGGTGATGAGAGCAATTCCCGCTCAAAGTCACAGAGCAATGGTGAACCATCCTTAGAGGATCCCTCGGTGGGAAAGCCCATAAGTCATGGGCAGATTATCGATATATGGACGCGGTCGAAGAATCGGGGCCAGAACGCAGTCAAACTAGAAGACCTACTACGTGGTGCGACGGTCTATATACCACCTCCAACTCCAAAACCAGAGCCGGTCCGTTCTTCATCTATCATTTGCCCTATCCCACTCGACCAAGGTTAGCTAATTTAAACGCTATTAGACCGATGAATACAAAGCACTGATGGCGCGGTTACGCCGCGAGGAGGAAGAAAGGTCTTATGAGCGGATGCTCAAGAAAGCACCGCCAAGAGAATCGTTTGCTCACCGATTCCCCATGGCCCCTCTGGCGCATTCGTTCGCCGAAGCCAACAGGCCATCGAAATCTTCCGATATTGGCGAAGATATCGAGAACGGCGAAGTCCAGAAGCAGGTCACCCTAATCATCAATTTTCTGATCAGTATTGTTGGCTGTGGTGCTGCCCTTTGGATGGCCTCCCGATGGTGGAGTATTCCGGCACGGCTGTTCCTCAGTTTGGGCGGCAGCATCGTAGTCGCCATTGCAGAATTCGCCGTCTACTCAGCCTATACGTGGCGAATGGCAGAAGGCGAGAAGACCCAGAGGAAGACGACGGAGGTGAAGGAGATCGTCAAGACTTGGGTCGTTGGAGATGATGCCGACAAGGGCACTCATGAGTCGCCACAGTTGCTTAAGGATGCACCGGGGTCCGATAGGAATCTACGACGAAGGGTTGTAGGGCAGACATAAAACCTCAAAGGGGAGATATTGATCTACTGAATTGAATTTTCTAGTCGGAAGCGTCGGAAGCGTCATCACAACAGTTCTCGTCGTCTCGGCCCTATATGAACCATAAATACCCTTTTGGTGGCCAGCCGCCAACAAGCTCCGCCACCTGTCAGGTCAACCAACCACCACGGTTTGCTGCCCCACCATCGCGTCTTTCCGACGCGTCCAACCCATTTACGCGTCTCGTGGTGGCTTTTAGCACGTGTGAAATACTATTCAATTGTCAAACGACCGAACATCCATAAGTTTGGGACAACGCTGATACTTGGTTTTTTGCCTGAATCTCCATTGTGGCTATAACCTTTAAATTCGCACCTCTATCCCAATGTGCAAAACGCACTTTGGCACATCATGGAGAGCCCGGCATGTGATACTCGGCGCGAGCCTGGGTATGTTTACTATGTGCAATAATGCGTATGCCAATAACTAATGTAAGCTACACAGAAGTATAGAGAAACCCAATCGCACGTCAGTAAGCCTTCCGTTAAGAACCCGAACCCTCACTGACTCCGACAGACGACCACTACGGACATATAGCAAACGCGCCGCATCGGTAGGAACAGGAGAGCTCGTATCGAAGAAACGGCGCGTTGGGGAAGCGGGCCAGGATGCAACATCTCAGAAAAAAGTGGCAGAAATTACGCGGGATGCCCACAGTCCACAATCCTCTTTACCGGACCCCCCTCGTCCGGCGCAAGTGGCACGGAAAGGAACAATCATGGATTATTTCAAAGTCGTCTCTTCAGCATCGAGTAGCACGTTGCCGTCAGAGCCCTCATCCGACTCTGCCGATCCTACAACCACGCCGCCATCATCACCCCCCATGCCAAAATCCAAACGAAAGACACGGCGGAAGCTCACTACACGGGTCATGTCGCAAGAGACAGAAACGGCAGGAAATGGAGCTACAGGCCAGGGAGACGAAGAAGGCGAAGAGTCAGCAACAGCAGAACGTGCGTCAACAGAGCCGAGGGAACAGACGGCCATCCCGGCAAATAGCAGCCAAGGTGCTCTCGACCGGGCGCAAGCAAAGGCGAAGAAACGATCGGATGCCGGAAAACGCGGGCGGGGGGGTGCTGCTCCAGCGGGCCCCAGGCAGGCAACGGTCCAGACAACGCTCAGTCTGGCCCTCAACGAGAAGGTGTTCACCGAGTGCAAGGAATGCACCATGCTGTACAATCCCTTCCACGAGAAGGACGTGAGGTTTCATGCTAGGCGCCATGCCGCGATGCAAAGGGCCAGGCGAAACTCCGACGGCAATATATCATGTTAGACTGTACCGGCTTCGTCTTGTAATGCTACCTACGTGCCTGTTTTCCTTCCGGCCTTGAGAGGATGAGAGGGCGCGTCTGTAGTTGGCGGACTAGTACTGTTGGAGAGGAATCGATAGGGGGGATGATTCCTGGATTTGACTAGGTAACTCGGACAGTGAATACAGGTACATACATGCCAGTGATGACAACGTCTACAGAGGCACAACGCACGGCTGCTCAATAGGGAATCGGTGAAGCTATAATATCCAGGATCCCGTATCGTTGTGCCTGCGTAGGCCCCATGATAGAAGTACGGCCTCTGAATACCCTCGTGGAATCTGGCACCGGGCTGCTTAGCGATGGTTTTCCCCGTGACTGTACCGCCTTCAGCCAGGTTTTGAAATGTTGAAGATACGGTAATATCTACCGCTGCCCAGCCGTCGTTGATGTTCTTGTGTCGACCCGCAAGGGATCGGTAGACTAGTAGGGTTCACGCAATAGTATATGGCCCTTCCGGCACTACAATCGCCGTTGTATTTAGTAGAGGAAGTGAGGTAGCATGTGCGCTTGAGTCCTGTAGAGCGAGTACAAGGCTTTTCACTGTTACATATAGATAGATGATACATGGAATGGACCAACCAGGCTAGTAATTATTTATTTATGTACATAGAGATATATAATGAACCTTGAACTCCCACTCGCTACCTTCGGCACTACTATGCCGCTGAGAGTCAGCTAGCTAGGGAACTCTTAGAGCTGATGGGTTTCCATGAAAAGCAAGTAGATTCTTCGTGCCAGTTGGAACACCCGAGAGGGCGTCCGTAGAGGCAAGCTCTTGAATCCGGCCGCACAGGGCGCGGGGGCCATGTCACCCTCAAGAGCCAAAAGGTAGGCACCAAGCCCGAGACTCTTATACCGACAACATGAGTACCATGACCATTACCGTCGTTCTGCCCGAAGCCGATAAAGGTGGCTAGATGAGTAGCACGGCCTTCGAACTCAGGGCGGCTGGTGTAGATGCCGGTATCGATGACATACGTGCAAGTGCCCTCGCCGGCGCTGTCGTCGTACACGTATGTCGTATTCGAGGATCTACGGGAGATGCGGCCGAGGCCCCAGGTGGGTCCAGTCTGGTTCACGTAACCCTTGATGCTCACAACGGCATCCTGCTCGACGAAGTCTACGCCGGGTTATTTTATTATAAGTATGTTATTGGAGTTAGGGTCATTTAACAATCCGGCCTCCTGGAGTTTTCGGGGCGTTGTCAAAACGCCTTCCATATTGGGCCACTACAAACCTGAGCTTGGAAGCTGATAGGTCTATCCGCTTGTCCACTGCTTTAAGCCTGCCTAGCTTACATAAGTAGGTAGCACACCTCTATTCCCTTACTTTGGGGTTAACTTCTAGTAAAGGTTCTCGAGTCAAGCCAAGTCAGGTCAAGTCAGGGAATCCCTTGGCTTGATGGAAACGCTGTTAGACTATTCACTGCGCCCGCACTACCCGATAATTTATACGCGTGATACAATACATTCTACACTCCACGAACTCTTGCGAGATTGCTAGGTCTCTTTCCAGCCCAGAATGTAGTAAGTTGTCAGGTTGTCTAGGCTAATAGGTCAACGAATATATTTCAGATCACTCTATTATATATAAGACGTCAAACCGAATTAGCGGCGAAGAACCCGGAGGCAGTTCTTCGGATCACCCGTGGACACCACTGAGATGACACAGCTGATGAAAAGAACCTAGTTTGCTAATCTAGGGAGACAGCGAGACTTAAGTCATAATCATCATAAATACTCTCGCTAGCTAGTAATGAGTGCGCAATTTACCACCCATCATATCGAGGTCTAACTAATCAACATTATCGAAGCCATGCCTATAGCATCATGGTTCAAACTTGGGCGTCTTCCAATATGACCTTTGCCGCCTTTCTCGATATCAGGAATGTCGGGAGCACGGGAAAGGCACCCGGCGGCCTGGGGAACACCGAAGCGTCGACGACGCGCAGACGATTGACTCCCTTAACCCGGAACCTGGAATCCAGAACGGACATGGGGTCCGCCACATCCCCGATGGCACACGTGCCGCTCGCGTGGTGCGAATAGGCCTGCAGCTTCAGGAACTCCTTGATCTCCTCGTCGGTGCAGTCGGACGCCGCGCCCGTGCAGGGATGCAGCTCGTCGAACGGCGTCATGCCCGAGCTCTCCGGTATCTGCGCTTTCACCTCTTGGCCGAACCGCACGGCCTCGAGCATGGCCTGCAGGTCCTCGTCGCCTCCCGTCTCGAAGAAGCGGAAGTTGATATCAGGCGGTTCGAGCGGGTCTGCGGACCGTAGGGTGACTGTTCCTTGGGAGCTGCGCTGGCCCCTGTGCACGAACGAGAAGCCCAGGGCGTTTGGTCCGTAGTAGTTGGGGTACCCGGGCCAGAATCCTTCGAGGACTCCGTTCAGGGGCCTGAGACCGGGAGCTGGTTAATGGCTGAACGTAATGTGCGTACGAGCACTAGGTTCTACTTACCAGAAGAATATATCACGGCCGCCTTGCGAGCTCGACGTTTTCAATTGTACCGAGTAGCGGCCACCAAAGCTTTCAAATGGCTTCGCCGCGAGGGATAGGACGCTTCCTTCGTAGTTGTCACGGAGATTCGCGCCAACCCCAGGGACATCTGCCACGACGGTGATATTGTGCTTCTGTAGCTCGTCTGAAGGGCCAATTCCACTGACTTTCAGTATCTGCGGCGAGTTGAAGGTACCGCCGGAAATGATCAGCTCCTTGGCGACCCACGCAAAACCACTGGTGGTGTTGCGACTCGGATCGTGTCGAGGGTCTGCTTTATACGCGCTAGGACCAATAACATATTCTACAGACATCGCTGCGGGTGGCTGGCTGGATACCAATTGATCAAATACGATTCTCGTTAAGTATGCGTCGTGTTGGATCGTCAGCTGGAGATCGGGGAACTCGTCCAGTGTCTTATGGAGATACGATGCAGGGCTACTACGGCGTCCTTCATTATCGGCATGCGAAGGTATTCCAAAGACGCCGATCGTCTGGTCTCGGTCCTCTTCCGCCGCGTTGATATCTCTGTTGACTTGACCCCTAAGTTCCGCGTCCGTCATATCCGCGCCAGTTGTATTTCCCGAAGCGCTAGTGAGTCCCACGATACTTTTCAGGAGAGCCGTCCCATCAGTGGCATTTCCAGGCCAAGAACCATAATCTAGGCTGCTATCTAACCATCCCGTGAAGCCGTGACCTGCCGTGCCGTTCTCTAAGTAGAGGTTATTCTCTATCTCCTCGAATATCTTCCTCATCTCGGAAGCTCTCCACGAGTCATCACCGGTAATATTCGCGATGTAATTCCAATCGTCGTCACCGGGTAAGTCCAGGACCGCCATATTATGCATCGCGCATCCCCCAAGAGTCGCAGCGCGAGGGTACCAGATTCCGAGCCGTTCTGCTCCCTCAGGAGGATCCAGTCCAACGTAGAACGAACCGTTGGTCGTGCGCCATGTCGTATGCTCATACTGCAGCTCGCGCTCAGGATCGTCCGAGTGCTTCACGAAGAAGTCCCACCTCGATCTCGGATCGTTGCTCGCTTCGATGGCTCTGTAGACGTCTCGATATACTGGATCCGCCGAGAGATCGGAGCCAGCTTCAAGCAGGAGAACAGTGTATCCCGCCTTGGCAAGGTCCACCGCTAACGGCCCACCTCCTGGGCCGGACCCGACTACTATATAGTCGTATTCCTGACATGCTACATTGCTCACCCCTAGTGCCAGAGCCACGAGCGAATATACTACTGACGTGAGCATTGCTGACGTGAGAATAGCTGTCGTACAACATGTGTCGATCAGATTGCCAGCGGCATGTTGTTGCGAGATACCCCATACTTATTTTATATCGTTTCGATACTGATACATCTGCTTCTCCCCCGCTGTAGGTACGTTATTGAACACCATCCCACTGGACTAACAAGCCAATGGCATACTTGTTTTGCGTCCCGATCCAAGACGATATGTATTACCTTCATATGCTATATTTTAGCGTGGCAATGGCGGCGGCAGTTCACTGTCGAACCACATTTAGCCGCAACTCAAGATTCAGCCGATTTCAGAACCCATGGTACATAGACATGATGAACGAGGAAGCCGGTGAAGTTCTTGCCATGAAAGCAGAACTCCACTATACCGAATCTCTACGCTCGATAGCATGCATTTCTAAGAGCGCTAACTCGAGAATCTAGAACAACAGCGAACACAATGGTACGTATATATGTATAAGGTCTGTGGAATTCGACCCATGATATTTGTAAGCAAGGTAGAATACATTCCAAGAATATCCCTCATATTACGTAGTACTATAGCTTCATTGGTAAGGGTGAGCTCTATGTGCCGAGACGATAGTAGTTTAGTCCCCGCTCCAGCGACTCCATTTAGAGAGATGGAGATTTACCTTGATTGGATCATGATGAAACCTATTCGGCGGTTGCGCGATTTGAAATATGGGCCAGAATCATAGTTACATGTACTTACTAATTGTGTCCATGACGTGTAAACGAATACCCTATGCATCACTAATCATCCGATACACTTTCGGGTATTTAAAGAATTAATGGCGAAGAGCCTCAAATTCAATATCCATAACTGCTTTCTGTAACAGTGAACCCTATTTCTTCCTAAATTCATAAGCAATATTTTAACACACGATGGCCCCCTCAACCATGAAGCAGTGGTCCGTCACGGGTACGGATAAGGGGTTCGACAACCTCGAATTCCAGGACGCCGCAGTCCCGAAAGTCGGCGAGAATGAGGTCCTAGTGAAGCTGCATGGCGCATCACTCAACTACCGTGACCTGATCATCCCCCGGGGCCTGTATCCCTTCCCGACCAACTTCCCCGTTGTGCCTGGATCCGACGGGGCCGGCGAGGTGGTGGAGGTTGGCCCCAAGGTGTCCAAGTGGAAGAAGGGCGATCGGGTCGTCACCCTCTTCAACCAGGGCCACCAGTACGGTCCCGTCGACCTCGCGGCCGCAGGCACGGGGCTTGGTGGCGTGCTAGACGGCAGCCTCCGTCAGTACGGGGTTTTCAACGAGACAGGGCTGGTGCGCGCCCCGAAGAACCTTGACTTCGTCGAAGCGAGCAGCCTGACGTGTGCTGCACTGACTAGTTGGAACGCGCTCTACGGCCTGAGGCCTTTGAAGCCGGGCGAGACCGTCCTCGTGCAGGGTACCGGCGGTGTCAGTATCTTTGCGCTTCAGGTGGGTATTCGAAAGCATTGTGATGTAGTTGACCTGGTGTCATGATACTTACAGTTTCGATAGTTTGCGAAGGCAGCGGGCGCCACGGTTATTGCGACCACATCGTCTAAGGAGAAGGCAGAAACGGTCAAAAAGCTCGGCGCAGACCACGTTATTAACTACAAGGAAGACCCCAACTGGGGCGAGACGGCGAAGAAGCTCTCGCCAAACGGTGCGGGTGTTGACCACATCATCGAGGTTGGTGGAGCAGGAACTCTGCGGCAGAGTCTCAAGGCCATCAAGTTTGAGGGCATCATCAGCATCATCGGCTTCCTGGGCGGCGCGAAGGTTGATGCAAGTATCATCGAGGTTCTAACAAACGTCTGCACCACACGTGGGGTCTATGTTGGCTCGAAGGCGTTGATGGAGGACATGGTCGCTGCGATCGAGGCCAATAATATTCACCCCGTTATAGATCCAAAGATTTTTACCTTGGACCAGACGCGAGAAGCTTATGAATATATGGTAAGTGAGCTTGTATACCTTTGTTCATGCATACACAAACGAGAACACTAACAGTCCATCTGCAGTGGGCTCGGTCGCATTTTGGGAAGGTTGGTATTAAGATTGAATAAATTCAAAAGTATGCTCAAGGCAGACGTGAAGGGACTGTAAATATCTCATTAAATTGAAAAGTGTATAGTCAGCCTCATAGAGTTTCATCACATAATATGGGTTATAATTCGCCAAGTTGACGGGCTGTGTAATACCGAATGGGTGCTAGCCACACTCCCTAGCTACACCTGTCTCACAACTCGTGCTCTGGTCTGATGGAAACCGTAGTCAGTTAGCATCTTCTATTTCATAATTATTATGAAGCGTCAGTATTATTTAAGAACTCAAGATATAATATGCTAGATAGAGGCTATGAGGCATCCTAAGGCGTAATAAAGAACAGTGCCTATGCGAAGATACATGACAGGCTCGATAAAGATTTAGAGAATGTATCATGACGGGCTACCTAGAGGAACAAAGAACGAGGTTTTTGGTACAGCAATAGTATGTAGGTGAACCACGAACAATTTTCGGAGGCAAATTTGACAACCCAAAGCATACCCAACCGCAAATACCAAGGTTGATAGATTGAGTGGTGATACTCCACGGATACCCAATAAACGGTGTGATACTCCTATCCACGTAAACTTTTCACGACCTCAGCTGCGGTCACCTCTCCAGATCGCAGAGCGCCCTCCATATAACCCTTCCATTCCACTGCAAGCTCAGCACCCGCGAAGTAAACGTTGCCAACCGGATCTCGCATCTCCTTTCCAGCATCGGAGGTCAGCACGCCCGGCCAGGTAACAGGGCTTGACCCACCCCAGGTCCAGGCGTCTTTCGTCCACTCCTTCTCGATCACGTTGACGGGCTCGGGGATCTGGATATCCTCACGGCCTACCTCCTTTAGAGCCGCGCCGTAGATGGCTTTCAGCTGTGCTGTCACCTGTCGTCGCCGCTCCGCAGCGGGAAACTTGCTCCAGCGTCGCCCGGTATCACCCACGAGCACAGTGGTAATGGAGTACTGGCCGTCGGCCTCGACGGAGGTGTCACGGCCGGCGCTTGCGGGACCCCGAAATGAGCTGAAAACGCCCGATAGGCCGGCTTCGCGCCACCAGGGGCGCGAGAAGACAAAGGTGGTCTTGGACCAGTAGCCCAGCGCGGTGGAATTCCCGAGGGTCTGCTTATTCTCGTGCAATGGGGGCGAGAACTCGATAGTAGAGTAGAGAGTCGTCGGAATAGTTACGACAATCTTGCGGGCTGAGAAGCTGCCGCGATCAGGTGTATCCACTTTAACACCTCCTTTCTGGGTTGTGACACGGGTAACGGGAGTAGAAAGGCGTGTCGTCCCCGCAGGCAATTCGGCAGCGAGGCGCTCGGAAAAGGTCTGATTACCTTGGCGGTTGCGCAGATACTGGCCCCCGTCCTTCAGGTCCGATGAGATGTTGTGCAGTCCAGTCCCGCTCTTGACATAGTTGATAAGAAACAAGAGACTCATTTCTTCGGAATCAGCACCGAGGAGAGCACGGCACAAAAGGTTCACTGTGTCCACGAGAAGTGGGTCAGCGGCGATCTTCTCGAGGTAGCCTTTCACGGTAATATTGTCAAGCTCTTCCGCGCCGATGCCAAGGTGTGGGCTTTCAAGGTTGCTGTCGTTAACGAGCTTGTCGAAGTGTTGGATAAACTCGTTCACCTTGGCCATATCCTCTTCATTGTCGATACCTGGTAATTGGCCATATGGATGAGTCGATATCGGTCCATCCTGCGGTTGAAAAACGGAGACCCCCTCGGCGCGCTGTTGTACCAGGTCGAAACCGTACTTCTTTGCGAGTGCGTAGATCTTGGTCTGGCTCGTGTCGTTAAGCCAGGCTGCTCCCATATCGAGTTTGCCGCCCCGCTTGGAGGCGTCGACCGTGAGGGTCCTGCCGCCTACACGATCTTTTGCCTCAAGAACTATGACAGAATAGCCAGCCTTGTGAATGCTGACTGCTGTTTGAAGGCCACTTAGACCTGCGCCCACAACGATTACGTCGGCTGAGTGACTCATGATGCCCAATGTTAGAGTTTCTGATTAGATTCGGAGTCGAAAGTGCTGAGTATGTTTTTAAAACGAACAAGTTAGTGGATTACTATATCGTTTGAATAATCGGCAAAGCACATCTTTATAACCAACGGCATAGTCCTCTCACGCACAACAGGACGCCGAGAGATGGAATGCGCGGGCGCCGGGCGGCGATCCAGAGAGATGGCGCAGCATATTGGGCAGGTACACGTAGACCTTGTGTTTTCCTTGGGTTCCGCGAGACTTTCAATAATACCGTTTAAGAACTGCAGGCAGCAGGATGATGTCCGTTTGTCCGCCCGGGATTCATCCTGATACCCCACTTATTATGGCCGGACAGTAAGGCATGTCCCGGCCGGGGCCCGCGGATCCCGTCAAGGAACTCCCGTCAGCAAGTCCCGTCAGCAACGGTTTCATTCGTTCCTATTTTTAGCCTTGAGTTTTTACTACTATGCTTTGCATTTAAGTGGTTGACTAACATGCGATGTTAATAGGCATCTCTATCCGCCTATGTAGCTGCGGCCGCAGCTGAAAAATCCGAAGTTATGCGGTTAGATATACCTTAGGTGTATATTTCCTCGAAGGCTGGGCACAGTCACTAAGCATTTCCCAGTCACGGAAAGTCCCAGTCCTTTGGGATTCTGACAGCTAGATGTTAAGTGCGGGTATTCGCCCTCGAGTTTCGGCGGTATTGGTTTTGACAGGTAGAATTGGGGAAGGGGGTGGGTCAGGCAGAGTAGGTTGGGTTTGCGTGCGAATTGCTCCAGAGCCGGGCACACATAAACGATTTCAAAGGGTATTATTAAGGGTTCATCAAATTAAATCAGCGTCGTTTTAAGAGAAGGGATGTTTAGGGTAAGTAATAGGCTTTATTACCTCAATGCCAAGAACTATAGGGAGCGTAGAGGTGGACAATGGGAACCCATGGGAACCCACGAAATGAAATAATATTGAAATAATAATTATTAACTTTTGTTACTATTCTTACTATGTTATTATTACTATTATTATTACTATTATTACATTATTATCGCCGATTTCCTCTTGTAAATATTCGTGGGAAATTCGTGGAAAGTGTCGTGGGAACCTATGGGAACCCATGGGACCGTGGGAAATAGCTCGTGGGAAGGGAATGTTCACGTCTAAGGGAGCTACGTTTCTGAACTCCAGACAATATCCTATAAGAATTTGTTTCGCTCCTAGCTAATATATAATGAGCGAAATTCTAACTTTTCCGACTCTATACGGAAATGCCTTGGGTGTAATTATTCTTTGAGTCAGATTCTCTGGCATCAGATTTGCCTATAGCCTACAGGAGCGTCTTCCGAAGATTAATTGCACGATTCTAAAAGGGGATAGTGAAATGGGAGGGACGTGGGACTTCTTCGGATACTGGGACTCCGTTCTGATTCGAATTCGTTTGAGGAGGTCGTTAAAACGAATAAATCCAACGGGAAATGATACTTTAAATCATGTTTCAACTCTGAAGGCTATGAGTTGATTTGAATGGGTGCCGGTGTAATGAGATATCTCGGGGATGTGCTGATAATCACCAGTATAAAAAGGTCTCAAGAGCCACTGGAAGTTGTTGGCATTTATAAAGCCTTTTAATGTACTCGAATCTTTCTGTTAAAGGATAATTACGGTAATATGTAATTCTTTGGGAAAATACCACACCTGTTCAAATTAGAGGGATAGGCGTATCCAGAAGCTGAGTATGAATAGTTGCAACTGTTAAACCCCCAATCTCCAAAGAGTATCACACTTTCGAGAACATAGGTTGGAGTGTTACAGCATCTAATAATAATCACATCGCAATGTGCTACCTACGCAAACAAGGGTTACCTGCATATAGATTCCTCGGGCGGTAACTCCTGTCCAAGGATATGTATCAGTGTCCTCTATCACAGGTGCCTACCATAGTATGCTATCTCAAATTTCCGCATCGGTTAAATTCATTAATACATATGTCATAAACTCAAGGTAAATCAAACGCTTTCATTTACTTCCGCTATATAGCTTGGACAATGAGTCTCATAACGTTGGTAACGACATAGGATAATGTATCAACTCTGAACCGACCCCTCCATCATAGCATATGGCCAGTCTTGCGACTGGGACAGCCAACGCTTACGAGTCTACGTCAACAAATCCCATCCAGTCCTTTTCAAACTCACCCTGGCCTTTAGTGAACCATTCCAGCTGGGCAGCATCGAGTTTAACACCGTCGAAGGCGGCCAAACTCTCGGCAGCCTTGACGATATTCTTGATCTGGCGGCCATTAATCTCGTGCTTCGCCAGGACATCTAAGTCCTCTTCGCTGATGTCCACGCCGCCGGGTACTCGGTTACAGAAATTCTGCCAGATGATGCGGCGCGACGCCTCGCTCAGGTTGGAGTAACGAAGAGGAACGTGGATGCGGCTCGTAAAGGCATCGTCTATTCTAGAGTTAGCAAATACCCTTTATGGATGATTCAGAAGTTCTACATCATCATCTGGAGTCCGAACTCTCTAGAAATTCTAGATGGACAGATGTGGATTCTCCTAAGAAGGGCTACACATAGAAATAAAGAACTCTGGAATACTTACCGAAGGTGCCCACGCGATGTGTCGTGAGGAACAGGATACCATCGTAATCTAGACGCTCAAGTTAGCATTTAGGTGAAAACGAATACACCTACTCAGGTTATAAGAGCAAAGAAAGCCAAGGCCACTTACACTCGAGGACTCGCAGGAAAACAGACACCATTGCATTGCGATGCATGTCACGCATGCATCGACGCTCTAGGAACACGTCGGCCTCGTCAATGAGAAGTATAGCTTCACAGGCGGCTGCAATATCCATGATTCGTTTCAGGTTAGTCTCTAGATGCCTACTATCATTTCCCAGGTCGCCTGCGGACACCGTGTAGAGTGGTCGCTGTACCGATTCGGCGACACACTCGGCCGTCAACGTCTTCCCGACGCCGGGCGGGCCATGCAGGACTACGACGAGGCCTTTTCACTTGCCCTTGATGATGTCGTCGAATCCGTCCGGCGCGTCCCGGTTTCGGCGTACGTGTATTGACGTTAGGGCTTGCAAGGTCCGTTTGGGGACGGGATTTAGTACCAGCTGCTCGAAGCATGCCTCGTCCCACGCAATGGGCGAGATCTTGTCCGCGAAGAACTCCATGAATTGTCTATGTTTAAACGAGAATCCGCGCACGGTCGAATTGGTCACCAGAAAATCGTTTTCCAGGAGCTGGTCAAGGACATCGTCGGCTTTATCGAGGCCCTGATTATACTTCCGCAGGGTGCGCTGGCGCTTGGCAGCTTCAGTTCGGCCGAGATCCTCCAGCTCGAACGTGTCATCGGGCTCAAAGCGATTGTAGGTCTTTCATCGATTACAACACGACCAGTGACGTTCAATCGTTCGTACTTGTTGTCCGGCATCCGTTTAATAGCTACGCCGCTGTACTGTTTGAAATGCTGGCCAGTCAAATCCCGGAAACGGCGACAATTGTTTCCGGATTTCCTCAGAGGACAGATGGAAGTCAAAGGGCATGATGTTGAGACTATCACAAAGCGCTGCGCCGGTGTATTCCGGGATGCGGAAGACAGTTCTGCGCAAGCCGAACTTCTCGCCATCGTAGTCAACGAAATAGACGCTCACTGCTAGGCAGGGTGCGTTGTCAATATTCTCGTACCAGAAACCGCGGACTTTGTAAGCTCGCGGCTGACCCATGACACGAGTGAAGACGAGGGAGCCGGGCTGAAAAATCATCCAGAGGTGCTCGCAACCGATAGGGTTCATAGGACTATTCTGGAAACGTTGCGAGGCCTTGAACTCATCTTCGAAAAACCCGTCGATATATCCTAGGAGAAGTTTCAAATAATCAAGGGAACTCTCGTCTATTGGAATATCTGGTGGCTGGTATGTGAATATACAGGTGGCTGGAGGACGCCCCATACCAGTAGCTATATAGAAGGATATCCCTTCCTATCTATAATATTTTATTTCTTTAACCATTATTAATATAATTAATATATATATTTATAACCTATATATCTATTTTAATAAGTTATAAATCCGGAACTTATTATTATTATTATTATTATTATAATTATTTATCCGTTATTTATTTATTTACTATTTATTATTAAAAGACGTAATTTAAGCGTTACGCTTTTTATATATATAATACGGATAAATAAAATAAAATTAATAAAACGGAATTAAAAATTCTATATAAAATAATATAATTTATATAATATAGTTAAAATAGTATAAAATAAATAATATAATTTATATAAAATAAAAAATTAAATTTTAAACTTTTTAATTTAATATTAAATTATATTAAAATATATTATAATTATATAGTATATTTATTACCTATATTAAATCTTAAATAGCCTTAAAATTTATACTATTAATATTTATAAAATAATAATTATTATTTTTAAAAACCATTTAAATATTAAAGCTTTTCGGAATTATTAAAACTAATAAATCCTTAATTATTAAAATATATTTATTTAAATAACAGTTTTATTAATATTTAAATAATAAATAATAATAAAATCGATATTAAATATAAATATTTTATTATAAAATAAACCCCTAATATAATTAAAATATTTTAGATTTTTAATAAAAGAAATTTCCTATATTTAATATATAAATTTTTATAATTATTTTTAAAAAACTTTATAAAAAAATTTAAAGATTTAAACTATTTACTATTTTTTTTATTATTAAACCTTTTATTATTTAATTTAAATAAAGTATTATATATTTTTTTACTTTTAAACCTTAATACTACCGATTTTTTTAAATTAGAACTTTTCTTTTTTAAATAATTATTTAAACTATTTATATTAAACTAATAAAAGCCTAAAAAATACCTTAAAATAACTATTAAAATACCCGTTAAAATTATTAAACTAATAATTAAATTACCTTATAATAAATTATTTTATAACAGGTTATTTTATAAACCTATTATAAAAATTTAAATATTTAAAAACTTTATTTTTATATGCCTTATTTAACCGTTAACTTTTTAACAATTTTATTATAAATAAAAAAACCGGAAAATTTAATATTAATACCTTCGATAATTTAATTAAACTAAAGGATTTAAAATAATAGTTCGTATTTAAAAAAAAGGTTAGCGATTATTTAAAAATAAATAGCTATAAAAAGCTTTTTTTAAAAGGTTAAAATAAAAATTAACTAATTTTTAAAAATTACTTTAATAAGGCCGAATTATAAAAAGAAATTAAGGCTTAAAAAAATAAATAAAATAAGGTTTATAAATATATTAAATATAAATTCGATAAAAATCTATAAGTTTAAATTAAATATTTAAAAACCGTTAAAGGGATTTAGGAAATATTAATAAAAGAATATAAATTAAAAAGAAATACTATATTTTAGGATTTAATATTTAAATAAAATATTACCTTTTTAATTATTAAAAATACTATATTAAAATTAAGGTTTCGATTTTAATTTTTAAAGTTTAATTTTAAAGAATTTAATAAAATTTATACCGTTAGTAAATTATATTTTATTTATAAGTTTTTTTTTATATTCGGTTTTAAATATAATATTTTTTTAATTATTTTTTTTTAAATTTATAGTATTATTTCCGAACGTAATAATAAAAATAGAATTATTAAAAAGGCGGTTATTTTTAAAATAATATTTAACCTTATTTTATAAAAGGAATAAAGTTAAAAACTTAAAGCTATTAAGATTAAATAAGCCTTTTTATATTTTAAAAATAAAAACGATTTTAATAGTTAAAAAAACGGTAGTATTAATAGTAAATATAAAACCGGCTTTAATTATATTTATTATAAAAATTAAAAATATAAAACTATTAATTACCTATTAAAAAAGTATTTTTAGGAATATTTTAAATTAGCTTTAATTAATTAGCGGGGTAGTAATAAAATCCCATTAAAAAATAAAAAATAAATTAGGGGTTAATATAAATAAAATTTATATTTATAGGGTATAACGATATTATATCGGTTAAAATTATAATTTTTTTAATTTTTAGGAATAATAATATTAAAAAGCCGGATAAACCTTTATTTATTAGTATACTTTTTAGGTTTTTTAACGTATTATTATTAGGTAGTATATTTATAACTATATACCTAATAGTAAGTAATACTGAAATTATAGTATTTAATGTATAATTAGTTATTTTTATTATTTAATTAATGCTTAAATATATACCTAATATGACAGCACTAATATATAGTATCGGCTAAATAATTATTATAATTATAATAAAATAATAAAGATAAAGAGGTGGAGGAGGTTTAGGTATATACACACGTAAATATATAATAAAAACCTCCTATACCTCCTTATTTTATTTAATCTTTTATCTATACGTAATACGTGGTTATAGCA
This sequence comes from Xylariaceae sp. FL0662B, assembly GCA_022376535.1. Taxonomy (NCBI): domain Eukaryota; kingdom Fungi; phylum Ascomycota; class Sordariomycetes; order Xylariales; family Xylariaceae; species Xylariaceae sp. FL0662B. The sequence continues at coordinate 19,588 of JAJJKD010000163.1, read as the reverse complement.
GTAAATAAGGTACGCTAAAACCACTGCTATAATACTACCCCTTTAAATCCATTTAATAACAGTTAACGTAGTATTAAGGGATTTGCTTAAATCGTTAAAATCCGTTAAAAAAACCACTTATTATAAAACATATGCGTATAAAAGCTCGGACTACCCGGGTATTACATAACTATAATAACTATTATTTAATAATAATATAACTATACCATTACCCCTTTAATTCTTCTTAACGTATAATTATTAAGTATTAGCCTTATTAATATCTTTATTATTAATAAAAAACTTCTTAAAGTTCGATCCCGGTAGTAATAAGGGGCATTTTATAACCCTATAAATTCCGTTTTTATAATATAGGCATTAGTTTTACTTCTAACGGTTTATAATATTAATTCGGCTAATTAGGGGTATTTTTTAACCTCCTAAAGTTTAAAATAATATAATTTTAAATATATGTCTATTAATATTTTCGTTATTAGATATATTATTAAACTATATGGGTTCAATAATATTAACTAATATATTTATTATATTTAGGTTTAAACTAGCCGGCTTATTAAAATAAAAACCTAATAGCCGGTAAAGTAGGAATATAAAATCGTCGTATTTTTCTGGTAATAATTCGCAATTGTTAAATTTTTTTTTAACGTACTATTAACGGCATACCTATTACGGCAGTGGTTTTAATACACCTTATTCACTGCTATAACCCTATAGTTATGTATAGATAGCGATTAAATAAGATAAGGAGTAGGTAGAGGTTTTACTATATATGTATAGCTATATATACTTAAACCTCCTCCTTTTCTTTATTTTTATTATTTTATTATAATAACAATAATTACTTAATTGCGCCGTTACGTTAATAAGTATTATTATATAATAATAAAGATCCCTTATAGCTAATTAGCTAGTTATTTTTAAGGCATTATATTTAATTTATATTAGCTTTATAAGGCAGCGAATTATCCATTTTTTCTACCGCGTTAGCTTTTCGAGGTAGTAGTAATACCTTTATTTCTATCGGATTTATTACCTAAATATATATAATAAGCCTTTAGGCGTACGTATAGCTTATCGATAATATTTTTACGAATATTATCTTTTTTTAACCAATATTTAATATACTTATTAATATACGTCTTAATAGCTTAGCTTTAAAAAGTACGTAAAACGTTAAATCATTTTATATATATTAAGCATTTTTTATTCCATTTACGTTAGCTTTATAAGGTAGTAAGTTACTATTTCCTTAGATAATTTTTTCAGCGTATGTTAGCTTTTTAAAGTAGCAACTGAAATTTTTTACCTTTTTTATTTATATTAGCCTTTTAAGGTAGTAGATTATCTTTTAATTATTTTATTCCATTAATAATTTTATTATAATTTCTATTACTATTAATAAGGTTAACGGTATCCTTTAAGCCTTATATATTAAATTAACTGTTAAATTTATTAATTATATCCATTTATTATAAAATAACTATAATGGTTAAATTTAATAGTTAATTAATTAAATTTAGCAGCTTTAAAGTAAAAATATAGCTTTATAAGCTAAAATTAATACCGTAAATACTACCTATTACGTATTATTAGCTAATAAACCATATTTTCGACCTTTATTCCTAAATATTCCTACCTTAACTAGCCCGTTAAACTTTAATATATAGGCTTTATAACTAAAGAGTAAAATAGACGTTAATAGTAAGGCTATCGGTACGGATTAAATTAAATTTCATTATATATACGCCCGGTTAAAATTTAAAATATAGTATATTATTATTTTTATACTATATATATAGTATAAAGAAAAATCGTAAAATTATAAGGCTATTATAACTACTTTAAATCGGCTATATAATAATTTTAATAAGTCCTATTAATTAGTTAAGAAATTACGTAATTTTTATTAAAGTAAAAACGATTCCATTTATACGTTTTTAGCTACTTAAGAAAAACTTTTATAGGAAACCGGCATAACGGATCTACTTAATAAAATCAGAATTTAGAATTTATAGTATGCCGTTAATAATACGTTAAAAAAAAAAACTTAACAATTATAAATTATTACCCGAAAAATACGACAATTTTATATCTTTACTTTACCGGCTATTAGGGTTCCATTTTAATAAGCCGATAAACTTAAATCCGAATATAATAAATACGTTAATCGGTATAATTAAACCTATATAGTTTAATAATACTTCCGATAATAAAAATACTAATAAATATATACCTAAAATTATATTACTTTAAACCTTAAAAGGTTAAAAGGTACCCCTAATTAGTTAAACCGATATTACGAACCGTTAAAAATAAAACTAATACCTACGTTATAAAAATAAAACTTATAGAGTTATAAAATGCCCTTTATTATTACCGGGATCGAATTTTAAAAAGCTCTTTATTAATAATAAAGACATTAATAAGGCTAATACTTAATAGACTATACGTTAAAAGGAATTAAAAAGGTAATGGTAATAGTTATATTATTATTATTAAATAGTAGTTATTATGGTTATATAACGCGGTTAAGTGGTCCGAGCTTTTAAAACGCGTGCGTTTTATAACAAGTGGTTTTTTTAATAAATTTTAACGAATTAAGCAAATCTTATAATACTACATTAACTGTTATTAAGTAAATTTAAGGGGGTAGTGTTACGGCAGTAGTCTTAGCGTACCTTATTTACTGCTATAACCCCATAATCACGTATAAATAGCGATTAAATAAAATAAAGAGTAGGTGGAGGTTTTACTACATATATATAGCCATATATACCTAAACCTCCTCCTCTTCCTCATCTTTATTATTTTATTATAATAATAGTAATTACTTAATTGCGCCGCCACGTTAATAAGTGCCATTACAATACCGCAGATTTTAAATTTTAATCTTATTAAATAAATCCGCTATACCGGCCTCCTATAAAAATCTCTCCTAATTAGCTAAAAACGTATAAATAAAGTCGTTTTTATTTTAGTAAAGGTTATGTAGTTTTTCGGCTAATTAATAAGATTTATTAAAATCGTTATATAACCGATTTAAAATATTCATAATAGCCTTATAATTTTACAATTTTTCCTTTCGTTATATACGCAGTATAAAAATAATAATATACTATATTTTAAATTTTAAATATATATATATATAGTAAAATTTAGCTTAATCTATACCGATAGCCTTGCTATTAACCTCCATTTTATCCTTTAATTATAAAGCCTATACGTTAAAGTCTAATAGGCTAACTAAAGTAGGAATATCTAGAAGTAAAAATTAAAGGCGTGGTTTATTAATTAATAATATATAATAAGTAATTTTAATAACGTCGATTTTTATTTAAAAGGCATTAACGTATATTTAAAAAACCGATTTTTCCTCTTAAAGCTACTAAACCTAGCCAGCTAACTATTAATTTTAATTATTTAATAATTAAATATAATTAATAAATTTAATATATAAGGCTTAAATGGTACCGTTAACCTTATTAGCGTTAATAAAAGCCATTACGGTAATAAAATAATTAAAAAATAATTTACTACCTCGAAAAGCTAATATAAATAAAAAAGGTAAAAATTTCAATTACTACTTTAAAAAGCTAATATACGTTAAAAAAAATTACCTAAAAAAATAATAACTCGCTACTTTATAAGGCTAACACGAATATAATAAAAAATACTTAACGCATATAAAATAATCTAACGTTTTACGTACCTTTTAAAGCTAAACTATTAAGATATATACTAATAGGTATATTAAATGTTAGTCGAAAAAAAAAAATATTCGTAAAAATATTATTAATAAGCTATACGTATGCTTAAAAGCTTATTATATATACTTAAATAATAAATCCGATAAAATAAGGGTATTATTATTACCTTAAAAAGCTAACGTAATATAGTTAAATCGCTATTTCGTAAAACTAACGTAACGATAAAATAATAATCCTAAAAAAACTGGCTAATAGACCTTATTAAATATAATACCTTAAATATAACTAGCTATCCAGTTATAAAAGATCTTTATTATTATATAACGGCACTAATATACGGCAACGGCTAAATAATTACTATAATTACAACAAAATAATAAAAATGAGGAGGTAAAAGAGGTTTAAGTGTATATATACGTAAGTATATGGTAAAAACCTCCTACACCTCCTTATTTTATTTAATCTCTTATCTATACGTAATACGTGGTTACAGCAGTAAATGAGGTACGCTAAGACCACTGCCGTAACACCTAAAAACTTATTTATTAATTGAAAATTAATAAAAATAGGGTTAATAGCTATATTTAAATAAAAAGTAATAAAGTTTATTAAAAAGTTAAAAAAAATTATCGTTTTTAATAGCGGATATAATTAATATTGCTTCTATAATAAAGGGTTTTTCGAATTTATATAGCTATATTTTAGTTTTAAAATTATTAAAATAAGGGGGAAATTATTAATTCCTTAATATTAAAGCATTATTATTTTTATTATATTAATTAAAAATAAGCCTAAAAAAGTTAAGGTAAATAATGCCTTATACGTATTAAATATAGGGTATAACTTTATTTTTATTTTATAGCTTATTAAAAAGGGAGCTGAATTTTTTTTTTAATATAATATAGTTTTTAAAATAATAGGGGAAAAGATTTTTTTAATAGTTATTAAAGTTAATAGTTTATATATAATAAATTAATTCAATAATTTTATTAATATATATAGCTTAATAATAGTTTTATATTTCTATATTTTTATTATTTTTAACTTAAAAGTTTAATATAAATAATTTAAGTATTTTAATTAAAAGAATTTCGAAAAATTTATAAATATAATAATTGGGATAAAACTATTAAATTAAAATTAATATTTTTATAATATTTACTATAAAAAACGGTTTAAAAAAAAGCGATATATTAATAGGGTTAAAAAAAGGACCTATAATTTGGAATTATTTTACCTAAATAAGGCCGGTATATTTAATAATATTATAGGGTATAAAAGCTATTTTAATTGATTAATTATTACCTATAATTATTTAAATATAACTTAAATAGAACCTTTAAAAATACTAAATAATTGGTTTATTATATTTAAAAAAAATTTCTTAAAATATAAATGTTTTAAAATTAAATACTATATAGTTATTATTAATAAAAGGGTATTGCTATTTATTATATTACTATTAGTTAATATTAATAAAATGGTTTTATTAAATAAACTATTAGTCTTTTTAAAGAAAAGTTTAAAGCTTTTATAGGTATAATTAAAATAAATAAAATTTCAGATTTTTATTAACCTATTATTTTATAAACCGCTATTTATATTAAAAACCGGTTTTTTATTAAAAATAAAAAAATAACGCTTTATAAAGCTTAATACGGTATAAAACCGGATATTTAATATTAAATAATAATAAAAACTAACGGCTATTATAAGCTTAATAATAAAGTAAATATATTAAAACTTATTATTATAAAATATAAATTTTTAAATTATAAAGGTAATAGTAAATATAATTATATTATTTTTAAATTTAATAATAAAAAAATAGTTAACGTTAATAACGTTATTTTTTAAAAAAAATACTTTTATTATATTACCTTAAATTTTAAAAAGTTAATTATAAGGTTTATAAAATGCCTAAAACTATAATTACTATTTAATAAATAACTAATTACCTTTAAATAGTAGCTTACCGGCGCTTTATCCTATAAACCTACCCTAAAGATACCCTATAGGGGGGAAATTTATAAAAAACGGCAATTAAATTTCGAACTATTACTAATACGGGATAAATTAAATAAAAATAATAAGCCTACCTATTAATAAATAAATAGCTAACTATTAAAAAACGATTTTTTTAAAAATATAAATAAAAGTAGTTAAGGTAAATTAACTTTTCCGGATATATTTAAAAAAAATTCTAATTAGGAATATTAATAATTCCTTAAATAATTATTATTTATATTTAAAAAATTAATTATTAAATTAAAATTATTATATAAAGGAAATTTATTATTTAAAATTTTTTTAAGGTATTATTTATATTTAAAATAGAATATTAAACTATATAATAATTATTAATTAAAATTAAACCTATAATTTAAATTAGCTATTATTTTATTAAATTTTATATTTATAATAGCCGAAATTAAGCTAAAATCCTATAAATAAACTAAAAAGGATCCTTAATAATAATAATAATATAAAGCTATAAGTATTAAATATTAATCTTTAATTAATAATTAAATATAAACGCTATATAAATTATTAATTAATCGAAAACTATTAAATAATAAATAGGTTTATAAAATTAAAAAAAGGCTTAACGGTAAAATTATTTATTATAAAGCTAAATAAATAATATAAGGCTTTAAATAAATTAAAGGTTTAAATTATATTAATATTTTTATTTTAATAATTAAACCTATAAATTATAAAGCTATCTTTACTATTATTATTATATTTAACCTTAAAATTAAATAAATAAATATTATTATTATTTTTTTCTATAGCCGGGGTTTTAAAAAGATTTATATTAAATAATTTATTAAATTTAATAATAATATTAATAAAATTTATAAACTAAATAAAGCCCTATATAGTTTAAAATAAATATTTAAAGTTTAATATAAAATCCTAATAGATTTTTTTAAAACTTTAAAGTTCGAACTATTATAAATAAATATAGGTATTTTTATTAAAAAATTTATCTTTATAGCCGTTTATATTAATAATTTATTACTAACCGGTTTTAATAAAAAAGAAATTATTAAAATTAAAGTAATATTAGTTAAAAAATTTAAAATAACTAATTTAAGTTCCTATTTTTATTATTTAGGGATATTTATTACCCGAAATTAACCTAATAGGATATTTTATTTTAACTAAAAAGCCTACCTTAAAAAAATTATTAAGAAATTTAAATAGTAAAAAACTTTTTTTTTAATACCTTTATAATTATTATTAAAATAAAAAAATTTTTAAAAAATTTTCAAATATAAAAAATTAATATTAAATGGTATATTAAAATTATAGGATATTTAATATATACTATAATAAATATTAAACTAAATATAGCTTACCCTATATTATATTTAACCGATATATAAAAAAACCAATTACCGGCTATCTTAATACTATTAAAAAAGTATTATAATATTTATATAATATTATTAACTATAAATTAATTTATAAAAGTAAATTAAATAATTTTATAAAATAAATTAATGCCGATTAAATTAGCTATAGCTAAATTTAACGGTTAATTTTAAAATATATTTTTAATATTAATAGTAGTATTATTAATTAAAACTTAAAAAAGTAACTAACGGTTTTTATATTTATCTATAAAGCTAAATTAAAAAGATAAATTAGGGCTATTAATAAAGCTATTTAGTTTAAAAATCTACTAATTAAAATAAATATAGTAATAAAAAAAATCTAATTATTATTATTATTTTCGGTAATAATTAAAGGGCTATTATAATAATTAAAAATTTAATATATTATTTTAAAATTAAATATATTATTACGTATAAGGTTTTTATTAAAAAGGCTATAAAAAATAATAATATTAACTTTTTTTAAACCTTTATAAAAAAGTAAATAGCTAATAAATTAATTAAACTATTATTTAAAGATGTTTTTATTTATTTCCGGAATATTTTAAGTTTTTAATTTTAAAGCGAATAGGAAAAATATAAATTATATTTTAACAATAAAAGCCCTTTAAGGTTTTTTTTCTATTAAAGCTAAAAAACCTTATTATAAAGAATTATAGAATTAAATTAAACTTTATAGGGTAATTTATTATAGGTTAACTTTAATAGTTAATTTTTATTATAGTTTTAATAATTTAAAAATACTATATAGTATAAATTTTAAAAAGAATTATTTTATTTTTATATTTATATATTTTTATAACTAATAAAGTTAATTAATTAAGTATTTATTTTTATTATAGATTTATAGAAATTAATTTTATTTAAAATAATATAATTTAATTTATTATTTTTATATTTATCGAACCCTTTATAATTTATTAGTAATAATTTATAAGGGATTTTTTTAATATATTCGATAATTTTTTAAAAATAATATTATTATAAATATATAAAATTAATTAATAATAGGGTTATTTTTATAAGGTATTTTATAAATACCCTATTAAAGTAGTTTTACATGATACGTACGGTCACGTGACTGTTAATTAGGTAACTTAGGTAACGTAGCAGCCACATACATATATATTTAGTCAGATCTTTCGCTTTTACCATACAGTTTTCTAAACAAGCAGCGACATTTAATATTCGCCTTACATTTTTTAATTCATTTACTCTTTTACCTCCTATTACCAGTCAATTCCACTTGATTCCAATTGATCCATTTACACCTATTACAGCCAGTTGTACCTATTATAGCCAGTTGCAGCCGTACCTCTATTGCAGCAGTTACTTCACCTATATTACCTCTTTACTACCACCAGGTAGTTGGCTCTCCCACCACACCTTGTTTTGTTTTATTGTCTCCCCCGGTAAGGCTTTATCTTATTCAGCCTCATCTGAGTACGAAAAGCAGTCTGTGAGATGCAGCGTACGGAATACCATCGATCAAGCCGACCAGTACCTTATATTCATCTATACCCGACCTGTACCAACCACAAGAGATCCCACGATATTCGAGCGTATGTTCAGCGTACAACTAAGACCAGATTTTGTATTTGTTTTGCGGCACGATGCCGTATTAGATTCATGAAGATCGAGGCGCCCTTGACTTGCTTGATAGACCAGAGAGAGACTAGCGTGCGTGATCCTGTAAGACTAGTGGTCACTTGAGCGATGCGAGCCGATCCCGAGACTAGCGAATGACACCTTGGCTGGACACGAATAAATACATTTTCATATGCGTGAGCGTCTACGTGACGTGTGGATGGATATCCGATCGATCCGAGAGAGACCTATTGCAAGGGAGGTCACCAGTTGACCAGTTGACCAGTTGACTAGTTAACCTGTTGATCAGTTGATTAGTTGGCTGTACGGGAGGTCACCTAACGTGGTAGCTGACTTGTTGAATTACCTGTTGAAAGCCGTGGCTATCTGACCTGTTAACTGACCTGCTGGCTGCCGATAGCAGTGGTTAGTTGACCTGGTGGATTACCTGCTGGCTGATACCCGTGGTTACCTGACGTGGTGAATTACCCGTTGATCTACCTGTTGAGAGACCAGTTAGCCTGCTAGCAGTTGATTGCAGTGGTTATTTCAAGTGGTGGCTGATCAGTTGAACTGCTGGCTGACCTGTTATCTGACTTGTTGCCTGTTGATAACAGTGGTCACCTGACGTGGTGGATGGCTTATTACCTGTTGAAAGCCGTGGCCATCTGACCTGTTGAATTACCTGTTGATCGACCTGTTATCTGTTGATTGCAGTGGTTATTTCAAGTGATGGATTACCTGCTGGCTGACCTGTTATCTGACCTGTTGCCTGTTGATAACAGTGGTCACCTGACGTGGTGGATGGCTTGTTATCTGTTGAAAGCCGTGGCCATCTGACCTGTTAAATTACCTGTTGATCGACCTGTTACCTGTTGATTGCAGTGGTTATTTCAAGTGGTGGCTGATCAGTTGAACTGCTGGCTGCCGATGGCAGTGGTCAGCTGACCCGTTGACCTGTTGGCTACCGATAGCTGAGATCACCTGACCAGTTGAATTACCTGTTATCTGACCTGTTATCTGACCTGTTAACTGACCTGCTGGCTGCTGATGGTAGTGGTTAGTTGACTTGTTAGTTGACTTGTTAGTTGACTTGTTAGTTGACTTGTTAGTTGACTTGTTAGTTGACTTGTTAGTTGACTTGTTAGTTGACTTGTTAGTTGACTTGGCTAGTTGACCTAGTAGCTGTTGGCAGTGGTTGGATGACCTGGAATTTGGTGAAATTTTTTTTTTTCCACCCACCCACCCTACAGTTGATCTGAAGGTATGAGGTTCGATTCAGTTAGTTGTTAGTTGTTTTTGGTTTTTTTTTCATACTATTCAGCCGCGGGGGCGCTGGCTAAATAGTAAGGGAGGATTGAAGTGGTTTTATATAATACGTACGGTCACGTGACTGTTGATCAGGTGACTTAGGTGATGTGGCAGCTATATATATGTATATTTAATCAGATCTCTCGCTTTTGCTATATAGTTTTCTAAGCAAGCAGCGACATTTAACACTCGCCTTGCATTTTTCAATTCATTCACTCTTTTACCTCCTATTACCAGTCAATTCCACTTGATTCCAGTTGATCCATTTGCACCTATTATAGCTAGTTATACCTATTATAGCCAGTTACAGCCGTACCTCTATTACAGCAGTTATTTTACTTATATTATCTCTTTACTATTACCAGGTAGTTGGCTCTCCCACCACACCTTATTTTATTTTACTATAAATACCTTATAAATCCTTTATAAATCTCCCGTAATTTTATAAAGTTACCTTATTAAATTTATAATATAGGGTTTAGTTTTAATAAAATAGTTTTATATTAATTTTTTCCTATACGATTTTTTATTAAACTTTTCTTTATTATTATATAATATAAATTTAGTACTATTTATAATATTCGGTAAATTATTATTAAATTTAAAAATTTAAAAATTAAAAATATTAGCTTTTTTATAATAATTTTAAAAGCTAATAATTAACGGTAATAGTTTATATATATATTTTAAGATAATTTCTTTTTATAATAAATAAAACCGAATAAATTAAATAGGTTTTATATTTAATTTAAAAAGTTAAAACTTTTATAATTATTTTATTAAGCCTAACTATAAATATAGGAAAAATATTTAAATAAAACTATTTAATATATTTAATAGTAGGTTAATTAATAACGAATAAAAAAATAAAAAATAGTACGTTTTTATAATAGCTATTATTATAGGGTTAGTTAATATTAAATAAAATAAGCGAATATTTATTTAAAATTATAATCCCGTTAAAAATATTATTAAAGTATATTGTTAAAAGAGCGTACTATAGGATAAATAACGTTCTTTTATTAAATATTTATACAATAAACGATATATATTTAAAACAGAGATTTAATATAATATTAATATTTTATTTAATAAAAAAAATAAATATTTATTATTTTTTTTAAGGAAAATATAAAAATAGGTAAACTTAAAAAATTTAAAATATTAAAAGTAAAACGACCTAAAATTTTAGGATTATATTAAATTTAAGCTATAATTAATTAATAAAAAAACAAAATAGGATTATAAAAAGTTATTACGAAATATATCGAAACTATAGGAATGGTTTAAATAGGAATATTAGAATATCTGGTAGCTGGTATATAAATATATAGGTAGCTGGAAGACGCCCCATACTAATAGCTATATAGGAGGATATCCCCTCCTATCTATAATACTTTACCTCTTTAACTATCATTAATATAACTGATATATATACTTATAACCTGTATATCCATTTCAACATCGTCTTCTCTGAATCGTTCCATTCCTATCGTTTCTAGCTCTTTCCGGTAGAAAAACAGGCAATACGCTGGTACATGGAGCTCAACATCCTGTTTGGCGTTAATTGGTTCAAAAGGGTAGTCGACAATAACATCTTGAAGTAGTTGCTTCAAAGGCGGTGGGTTTACACTAGAGCATCTAGAGTCAGTATTTCCTATACCTAAATGGGCTCTAGATGATGATGAATTGTTAACGTCCGGAGGACGTAAAAACTACCTGCTATCTACCTGCAAGTGCCCAGATGCTTCTAGATGTTACTTACTGTAGCCTGTAATATTTCAGTTTTCCGTTGTCGTCAAAGTGGCGCGTCGAGGTCAAGGCAAAGAGTTTCTACCAGTCGGGCTTCCCATCATTTTCTTGGCTCTGGCGCTTGCTGTATACCTTGTGACCGTGGGAGTCAATCCTCTTATCTAGAAATGCGAGTTCGCACTGCATCATCGGAGCCGCCTTGGGCTCTTTAGTTGTTTCGAGCTCCTTGGACTCCTGGGGTTGTTGGGCTGCTGGTTTCGACTCAATCTAGTATCTGTCAACATAACCGTGCTTGATAGCATGCTAGGTAATTGATCCTTGAATACGCTTGTCGGCATGGTTGAGTTGACCCAATATAAGAAAACTACTTACTTTCTCAGAGGCCATGGTGTAATGTTGGTTTGGGTAAAGTTTCTCCTTCTGCAATCGGTTTCAACTGAATAGAGCGTATTCGACCTGTTTAAGTAGGCAGCCAGAGAAGCTGCCAACAAATGGCAAGCTTAGGCCAAAGAGTCTCACTCCGGGACACTTAAATAATATTATGCATCTGAACTTGAGAGGTTCGATTATCGGCAACATGATTAGTTCCATAGGTTACGATGCAGGGGTAGGACACTTCAGAGTCCCGAGATTATAGACAACTAGGCAGGCAGCCTTGATGATACTACATACTCCTGAAACGATTTATTCCAAGTCTTTGGTTTGGCGCCTCATTGGCTATTTCGATATTTCAATGTGTTACCTAGTTGGTTGGCCGGTATATCTCATTCTAGTGTCGTTTGTGTCATTATATCAGGCTTAGGAGCGTTAGCAGGGTACTCATAGAGTGTGCAAGGTAGGGGTAGCATGTCTTCTCAGCTTTCACTTGTTTCAACAGTTCCCGAGCCTAGACCCTACCTAGTCGATACCGAGGACTATCATGTATATAGAAAGAATGTAACTGACCCTCAACCTCTAAGGGCTTGTTTCCGTGTGTCCGCGATGAGCTAATAGATGATTATATCGGTGCTGCAGTTTGCTTGACTCCGTAAGTTTCGTGATGTTCAACTTGGCTAACAATACCAGGATTATAACCATGTGTGTTAAGGACTTGTTCCACATAGCACAATTCTCCAACACAAGGTGAAGAATGCTGAATGCCGCTCGTGTGACGGAACGGCTTGCCGGCAAACTTTCATAGGAATTCGGTAAGAGTTCCAATAGGCCAATATGCTAGGTAGGGATCCATTTTTCTAAACAGCCATCATACATCTAGGACGTCTGATGACTCGTACTTCCTGCCTTAGAACTACAGGATTGTGAGTAAATAGATGAGAAGAAACATGGATCGTCAAAGTAGAAAAACACGGGCTTAGTATATTTGCAATCCTGAGAAGTCAATGTTGGATTGGAGCGCCAGTCGGGCTCGGGTCAAAGGGGCTGGGGACACGAGCGGCTATCATGGAATGAGATCAGAGATGCGCTCCTTCATTATAAGTCTCTTCATGATCCCCGAGTCGCCAGACCCCTAATGTGTTGATCCACGGTTCCCCCGCTTCTCCCGCAGGCATTCTCTTCGCGAAGTCGGTTTGCTTGAGAGAAGCTAGCAGCTACTGTTGCCTAGACGGCTGCCTCTTGTAAATCACACGAACGCTCCAAAGCCATAGTGAATGCACCTAAGATTGTGTTGCCGGCCCTGGTAATGTCTAAAATGTGATCACCGTTAGAGAGAAATGGTGGCATCTATGTCACCGGGGGCCTGTCAAACAACAAGATAGCCGCGTTCGCCGGCATGAATAACTACCACCTTCATAGATAGACCTAGGTTAGAACTTTGAGGATGTTTGCCAACCCACAAAGAGTATAAATCAGCTACTCTCTAGATGAATAGACTGATAAGCTCAGGGGTGACCCGGTTGCAGGCCTGAAGCCTGTAGATGTGTCTCCCAGTATTCTTTGTTACACTTCCCCGGCGGTGGTTCCGGGAGAATGAGTGGTGACTGCCGAACCCTGAACCTACTGCTGTCTCAAGTTCCTGAGGTTCTTCACTTGTGGAACCGGCGCTTCTACTAGCAGAACTATGTGAAAGGTTCTCGACAACAGAGGGCTTAGTCAAACAGGCATTACGCGGCTACGTTATGGTATTGGGGAAGCTCTTACACAAATCTACCATACATATTAATCCATACATAACATGTTTTTTGCCTAAACGCTAACATTTCTATATGTGTAAGCCTTCCAGTTGGTCAGCGTTCTGCCATGTCAATATCTGAAGTGCTTGACAAACCACCTAATATGGGGATCTCCAAGGCGGCTTTCATCTCCGACAGATCTCGGGGTTTCCTAGTCCACGCAGGGCTAACATAAGGACCAAGCGGCATCAACCGGTCACAACCTTGCGGTTCTCTAACCTTGTGGGTAAATGAGCAAACACAGGTGAACAACGTCGAAATTGACTAACTGGCATGGTGGCATGTGGACAAAATGATAGACCCGAGCTAGCGAACCCCAGAAAACATTCCAACTGCGATGTTGGTGGGCCATGGCGACATGGTGTCTGTATACTAGGTATCGCGACAGCGATAACCACGCTTCCTAGAGACAGAAGATATCTAGAACATTCCCATCCCACGGGGTATTTTCCGCCGTCTCATGGGAACCCGTAGGAACTAATGTTATTCTCGGGGTTCGCATGGATTCCCGTTGTATAGGTAACTCTTATCAACGTAGCAAACCGAGGATACAATCGGCTTTCCGCTCCCCAACCATAACCATAATCATAAAGATCTAATACCTAGTTGCCCGGGCTTTCCGCTAGACGGTAAATAGAGCTTCGTTGCGTTCGTTAGCATTAAGCACTATTGTCTACCGGCGTATATGGGCAACGCACATATGACTAGTCACAAGAACCATAAAGATGAGAAAACCTTTGGTTGAATAAGCCTGAAAACTAACCTCCTCCGGCCGGCCATCAAGGGTGAGGCATATATAAGTTAAAAAGCCGTATTTCGGCTCAATGCTAGCCGCTTGCCGGCTAGTCGATATCACTGTACCGGTATAGAACCTGGGTGCGACGAGTTCCCCCCTACAAGCTCGAAATCACGGAAGCAGTCCAATTTGTAAACTGGGATGAAGGACAGGATCAGGCGGCATGTAGACATTATGTATACATTAAGAGTCTTGGCTATTAGCTAAAGGCAGTAATTCATTAGTATTACCATTCCCAGCAAACCGTCTATAATGCTCAGACGCGCATATAACCCTATGCAGACCGTTTTATACCTATGCAGACCGTACAAAAACTCTAGTTGCGAGGCCTCTTAGACGCCGACCCGCCCCAGCCTCCGTCTCTACCTCCCCCGCCGCCTTGCCCGTGCTTCGGCGCATCCGGGCCAACGACAAGGCCCTTTACGCCCTTCAGCCCCATCTTCGAGACGGTGCTCTTCCGCAGCGTAGGCACCTCCGGCGCCCCCAAGCCGACCAGGGCGAACTTGTTGGCCTCCTGCACGAGACGGGCGTTGTCCCAGCCCATCGCCTTGATGTGAGTCTTGTAGTAGCCCAGCCAGGCCTGGTACGTGCGCGTGAGGATCTCTTCCAAGGTCGCAGCGATCCGCAGCACGTCATCCCCGGCGCTGAGGTCCGCGGGGCTCTCCTCGAAGGCGATGTCCCGCAGCTGGTACTTCGGGAAGAAGGACTCGTGGGTGGTGAGGACGAGGGTGCCGCGGCCGTCGGCGCCGGCGCGGGCGGTCCGCCCCAGCCGGTGCACGTAAGACTCCTTGTCGGAGGGCACGCCGGCCTGGAACACGTTGGTCACGGACGGGAAGTCCATGCCGCGGGCGATGACGTCGGTGGCCACGAGCACGCAGCTCCGGGCTTGGCGGAACTCCTCCGTGATCTTGCTCCGTCTGTTCTGCGTCATCCGGGAGTGGAGGGCGGCGACCGGGGGCGTGCCGGGCGATCTCTGCAGGATCTCGGCGTAGAAGTCGACGAGTCCGGCGGTCGGCGCGAACACTATGGCCTTGAATGTTGCCGAGCCGACGTGTGCCAGTTCTTGGCGCAGGGCGCCGAGCAGGCCGGCTGCCATGTCGGAGAACGTAGGGACTACGACGAGACGTTGAGGAACGCGCTCGTGTGTGTTTACTTCGCCTTCTACTATCGTGGAGATGAACTTGTAATCATTTGACAAGGCTAGGTGGGCTACCTTTTTGACGTGTTCGGGAACGGTTGCCGAGAATAGCATGCCTTGACGGTTATGGACTGTTCTGTCGGGGAGGCAACCAATGATCTTTTTCAGGGAGTCGAGAAAGCCCATATCTAAGAGCCTATCGGCTTCATCAAGAACTAATGTGTCAAGACTTTGTAACATCTCAGCGATCCTACCGGAACCATTACCGCCGCCAAGATGGTCATACAGTCGACCAGGTGTGCCAATCAAGATATCACAGCCCTTCAAGATGCGTCTTTCTTCCGCGTCCTTGTTCGTCCCACCAATCGCAATGCAGACCTTGTACTGCGGGAGGCGCTGTAACAACGCTCGTGCCTCCTCGGCGATTTGCATAGCCAACTCTCTTGTCGGTGAAATTACAAGGAGAGAAACCTTGGTGCCAGGCTTCATCTTCCGGGCAATAAGATTCTGGATGGCCGGGAGTAAGAAAGCAATGGTCTTTCCAGTTCCGGTCTTTGCTTGTGCTAGAACGTCCGCCCGGTCTTTGAGAAGTGGACGGATGGTAGCTGCCTGGACCGTCGTCATATGCTCGTACTTCATATCCTCTGATATCGTTTGGAGTAGTATGGGATGAATTAACTTGTCATCCGACAACTCTGAAAATTTTGGCGTATCCGCAGGTAGAGGGATTGTGAGGGAGGGCTGAGAGACTGAAGACTTCGATTGACGCTCCATTACCTGTTGTGAAGAATCATCTACATTCTCAGTGGCATTATCAGCTTTCGACAGAGAAGATGCCATCTCAAGGACCGATGCAGAGGTATGACTGCCCCGTGGATTGGGAGCACCTTGCCGTCTTCCCGGGCCTCTCTTTCTGCCTCGTTGTCGAGAGCCATAGGCGTCAGATCGAGCTTCTCTTTGCGCTTCCATGACAAAATGGCGTTTTGGGGTTTGCGAGATAATAGAAGAATTATGATCAAGAAAGAGAAAGGGTGTAGAAAGTACGTATCTGTGAGCAAATCGGAGGTGGAATCGGCCGTATGCATTCACTACTAGCTGCGTACACGGCATTGTGGTGGTTATATGTAAATCACACACAAAAAGCACTGAATCTGAGTGCATCCAGCTCTTTCCCTTTGCTCCTTTCATGCACGTGACCTTTTTGCTCACAGTATCGAATATTTTATTGTGTAGGCTGTCTAAAGATACCTGGGTACATATGTAACCTACCTGGACTGGCTGAAAGCAGGCAGGGAGTGTGGCGGAAGGAGTCACAGCTGTGGCTGGACTTGTGGACAGGCCTGCTTGTGGATGTTTGTGGATATGTATGAGTCATGCACGGACCTATGAACTACCTAGGTACCTAGGTAACCGCGTACCCACCCTTTTGGAACACCACCCCTTTTGGAACAGTTGAATTTTTCACTACCTTAACTATAAATATACATAAAAAAAATCAAAAAAAATCAGAAAAATTATTTTTTTACGCAGCGCCTCTTTTTTTTAAGCTGGTATTTAAAATGTAAATTAAGGTCTTTTTTTAATTTTTTATCCGGCTATATAAAAGGTAATTTTTTTATTTTTTTATTTTAAATATTATATATTTCCGGTAAGTTTAAAAATACCTTATTTAAATCCCGTTTAATAAGTTATTATACGTTTAATTTATATTATTTAAGCTTTTTTTATAATTAATTTTTATAAATATATAATTAACCGATTTTATTTATATAATAAATAAAGTAATATGTAAGTTTAAGGTAAAAATAAATGTATTATTAAAAAAATAAAGATAAAAAGAAAGAAAAGAAATCCTTTAATAGGATCTGCACACTATTTATGTAAATCCCTGCTTATTTAATTTATCTGGTAATTATATACACCCTTTTTAGCTACGCGTATTATAAAGGCTTTACTGGCTTTATTAAATAATTAATAGGTTTTAAAAAAAATAGCTTATTATATTATTAAATAATTTTTAATTAATTTATAAAGTTTTTAACTTTTTAATAAGGAATTAAAGATATATATAAAAAGATAATATATTAATAAATGAAAAAAATGGAAAAAAATCTCCACCTTATAGCTTTTTAAAAAAGCTACATATTTATTTAATTTATTAATGTTACCTATATAACCTAATATGGTCTATATATAGTGGTCTATATATATCCCTATATAATAATGTATTACTTTTTTAAAAATATAAACGTTTATAAATAATAGTTTATATAAAGGTATATTAAATATATAAAGTATAAAAAGTTTAAAAGAAATAATATTAGGTTTATTAATTATTATTTTAAAATTAAATAGCTATAAATTATTTTTTTATAAGTTAAATTTAATATTTTTTACTAAAAATGCCTTATTTATTACCCTTTTTATTACATAGCTCTACTTAGTCATTAAAACTAAAGCCTAAAGGCCGTATATAAGTCCTTTAGTCCCTTGTACTTTTTAGAGATAAGGGACATTTTTAATTATTCTATTTTACTATATTAATACTATTTAGTATTTTATAGCTTCGCTATTACTATATCGTAATTATCTGTATTATATTTTAATCCCTAAAATATTATAAACTATAGTATATTTTAGGGATTTTATAGGATTCCCCGGATTATATTGACCTTTAAAATTTTTCTACTTTAATTAAAGTTTTAAAACTACGCAATAAATAATAGTACTTACTAAAAGTTTAATAACCTTTTTAGCCGTAATATAGTAGTCGATAAAATTTATTTAATTAGACCTATTATTATATCTTTTTTATTAAATAATATAGTAATCGATAGAGTTTACTTAATTAAACCTATTACCGTATAGAAATTCCTATTTTTATTTTATAAAATGTATATCCTAACCGTTTTTATTATTAACTATTTTAATTTAATAATTAATAAAGTTATATAAATAATATCCTAAATTTAAAGAAAAAACCGAAACGTATAAAATTGCCGTATTTCGACGCTATTTCGAAATTTACGACAGTAAAATCATTTCGAAAAAAAAAACCCTATAAGACCTTTTATTATTATAAAAACGCCATTAAAAAATAGCTTAACGCTAAAAAGGTCCGCAATTAAAACGCTACTGTTATAGAAAACTATATAATAAACTTTATTATAGCTTTATAAAAATATTTAAAATAAAAGAACGAAAATATTATAAAAAGAATATATTTATTTAAACAATTTCGATAGTTTATATTTAGCGTTTTTAATAGTTTAATTTATATTAATTTAATTGAAAATTTTCGTACGGTTTTCGGCAATTAATACTATTTTATTACGGTCTATAAATTTTAAAAAAAACTATAAAGGGAATAGGAATTAAAGGGTTAAAAAAACCTTAATACTTTATTAGCCGATTATTAAAAGGCCTTTAAGTTTTAAAAAACTATTAAAAATATTAATAAAGTCCCTATAATTAAATTTAAAGTATTTCCGAAATTCGGTCCTTTATAATTTAATATAGATATATAAAACGCTATATAAACCAGGCGGCTTTACTATTATAACCTATTTAAAATTAAAAAGCCTTTATTACTATTACTATCGACTTTTAATATAACTATATCGGAAAATAATAGGTTTAAATAGTTAGTTTAATTTTTAGGAAATTTTCTAAAAGGCTAAATTATATTTAAAAGGGCTTAATTAATAAGATTATTAGCCGAA